>OZ012682.1:49599512-49607012 GCA_963942445.1 Argyra leucocephala
ATGAGTGCACTCATTGTCTGCTCTACCACTGCCTCAGCTTTTATCCTACCTTCTAGCCCTAATAATAATAATAATAATAATAATAATAATAGTGGACTAATTGGTAGCAAGGGGGTAATACTTAGCTATCGCAAACGGAGCCTCTCTGATACCAGGTCACCTCAGAGAGTTTTTTCCTGACCTTACCGCAGTATCGGGCCTCTGCTGTGGTGGACATTTTATTGCCGCGATACTCGTGGGAACCAAATGGAAAAAAAAAGAAACAAAAAAAATGAAAGAGAGATGGAGTGTGAAGATAGAGCGGAGAGTGGAATGGATGCGGCTCCTTTTACCAGGAGCGGGAAGACGCCCAGGTCTCCCCTGGCGGCGCTTGTGTCAACAGAAACACCAAAAAGAATGAAGGGACAGAGTGACCAAATACAGGCACCGGAGATGGGCCGTGAAGCGGTGGAGGCAGCACCGATGATCGTGCAGGTTGAGGAGCAAGAAAATCAGATTCTAACGAACTCGCCTTGAAGAGCCTTCATGCAAAAGATGAGGGAGGACGAAGAAACCGCCATGCGGCGATGCGTGGATCTGATACGGGAAATGAAGGTTGTTCCAGAAATACAAAAAAATATTTCAAACAAAATTAAGCATGGACTGGCCGAACTTGAGGAGCTGATGGACGTCATCGTCAGTTGCCGGGCAAGTTGGAAAAAAACAGAAGCCGAAGTTGATTGTAGAAAAAAGGAGACAAGGGTTGAGATAACAGCCAGTACAAAGCGGCCTCCCTCAAGCCCTGCTGAACAGGCTGACGATCGGCGTAAAAAGAAGAAAAAAAAAGCAGCCGGGCAAAACCAGCGAGAGACACTGGAGTGGATAAAGGTCCAACCAAAGAAGAAGCGTCTGTTGAAGGCGGCAGTTGAAAATCCTCCAGAGAAAATGGTGGCTAAGACTGTCGCGGCAATGCCTCAGAGAAGTTCGAAAAAAACGAAACCTGACGCAGTGCTTATACGATCAAATGACGGACGCTCCTACGCTCAGGTGCTGGCTGATATCAAAGGAGGAGTTAAGCCAGAAGAGTCGGGGACTGAAATTAAAGGAGTCCGGCAGACCAGGTCTGGAGGTCTCCTAATAGAACTAGGTCCTGGAACCAAAAATCGAGAAGCCTTCAGGGAAACGATTAAAGGAGTATTGGGGGACAAGGCTACAGTAAATGGCCTTGAACCAAAATGCACTATTGTGATTCGGGATTTGGAATGCGTTGCCACAAAAGTGGAAGTGGCGGACGCAATACGGCGAGATATCCCGGAAATAGGGGTTTTCAGGGTTGGCCTGACGACGGAAAATAATTGGGGGCAGAGAGCTGCAATCGTTGACCTGGCCGAACAAGCTGCCATAAAGCTGCTGAAGCAGGGAAGGCTCAAGGTAGGATGGGTTTACTGCAGGGTTAAGCTAAGGACTGATGTCACACATTGCTACAGGTGTCTGAGTTTCGGTCACATGGCTGGCTCTTGCAGGGGACCTGACCGAGGCAAAGCCTGCTACCGCTGCGGAAAGAAGGGACATATCGCTAAGGCCTGTAAAGAGAAAGCCCACTGCATACTCTGTGCCGATGCGGGCGAGCATCATGGAAATCTAGAACACGCTCTAGGCACAGGGTTATGCAAGGTGTTCAGAGATGCTCTGAGAAAGGCCAAAGAGACAGGGAAATGATCAGCGTCCTCCAGGCAAACCTAAACCGAAGCCGAGTGGCAGATGACCTTCTGCATCAGCTTGTCCGGGAGAAGAGTTCCGACATACTGCTCATTAGTGAGCAGTATAAGGACAGAACCACTTCTTGGTTCTCGGACGAGCTGGGTACGGCTGCCATCTGGATACCTGACCCAGCGAAAATTTCGGTACGAGATCATGGGCGCGGGCGTGGGTTCGTATGGGTGAAACATGCGGACATCACTTTTATAAGTGTTTACCTGACACCCAACGAGGCCATAGCGGATTTCCGAGCGAAATTGGCGGACCTAGAGGATACGGTTCTGAACACGACGGGTCGCATAGTGATTGGTGGCGATTTCAACGCTAAGGCAACGGAGTGGGGAATGCCTTACCCTGACTCGAGGGGAAGCGACGTGCTAGGGTTTGCATCCAGAACGGGCTTACTTGTTCTGAATGTTGGCTCGGCATCTACTTTCCGTCGACCGGGGTACTCAGAAACCATTCACGACGTATCCTTTGCCTGTGAGCGTTTGGCCGCTTTGGTCGAAGGCTGGCATGTGATCGAGGACTACACGGGCAATGACCATCAGTACATTGTATTCGTGGTCCGTGAGAGAAGGCAACTCCAAAGAACAATTACTAACAGACCACAGCGCTGGAACATGGGGAGAATTGACGAAGCAGTATTTGCAGCGGTCATCCTGGGAGGTTTCCAAATGCAGGTCGAGGGGGAGCCTGCAGGCCCTCACGAGGCAGGGCCATTGGTTGACGCCACTCTGCGTCAAATCACTCTAGCCTGCGACCGCTCAATGCCTCGGAGGCGAGTTCCTCATGGAAAACAGCCTATGTACTGGTGGACAGCCGAGATAGCTGACCTCCGGAGAGATTGTCTCCGGCTGAGGAGAAAGGCTCAGAGAGCTAGAACGGAAGAGGAGGTTAGGCTCAGGTCCTCGGATCACAAGGAGAAAAAGCGCCAGTTGCGACGTGCAATCAATCACAGCAAGGCGAGATGCTGGGAAGCGCTGAGAGAGGATATAAACTCAGATCCATGGGGTTTAGGTTACAAAATTGTAACCCAGAAAATTGGGGCACTGAAAACCCCTCCGCCCATGGATATGCGCACCACAACGCATCTAGTTAATGCCCTCTTTCCAGTGCATTCCCAGCGAGCTGCTAGAGTATACAACCGGGATGGCGCTTCTCAGTTTACAATGGAGGAGCTGGAAGTGGCCATCCTATCCCTCAAGGTCAAGAAGGCCCCAGGTCCAGACGGGAGAGATATTAAAGCTGGTTTTTCGGTATAATCCGAATATTTTGTTGAGTATGTACAACGCCTGTCTTTCAGCGGGAATTTTCCCCAAGTGTTGGAAGACAGCTAGGCTGGTACTTATCAGCAAGGAGAAAGGAGACCCGGAGCTACCTTCCTCATACCGTCCGCTGTGCATGCTGGACACTGCTGGAAAGGTTCTAGAGAAGTTACTCAAGCCAAGGCTGTTGTCTGCCATCGAGGCAGCCGGAGGTTTGTCACCGCATCAGTACGGTTTCAGAGCTGGTCGTTCCACAGCAGATGCCATTGTGGAAGTTACATCTGCGATGAGCAGAGCCGAGGACCACAACCATTTTTCACGTCGTTTAGTCTTCCTTGTGACTTTAGACGTGAAAAATGCGTTTAATTCGGTCAGATGGAGCGACATGCTTCAAGCTCTAGAGCAGGAATTTCGTGTTCCAGAATATCTGCTAGGAATGATCAGCGACTACCTTGACGACCGTACTGTACTCTTCGATACGGCTGAAGGACAAGGGAGTATCACGGTCTCTGGAGGTGCAGCGCAAGGTTCAATCCTCGGTCCCGACCTTTGGAATGCCGCATACGATAGTCTGTTGCGCTTAAACATGCCGGATGAGTCAATGCTCGTCGGATATGCGGACGACGTTGCCGTGCTGATAGCAGCGCGAAACGTGGAGCTCGCCCAACTGAAGCTCAATCAAACCATGCGGTCCATCCTTTCTTGGATGGACAGCCGCGGACTGTCGTTGGCATTGAGCAAGACGGAGGTCGTAGTGCTGACAAAAAGGAGGATGAACCTTGAGCTCCAGATGCGCATCGGCGAAGAAGAGGTGCAGACAAAACGGGCGGTAAAATATCTCGGCATCATGATTGACAGCAGGCTAAATTACTTTGAGCAGATCAAGAAGACTGCTGACAGGGCCGCAAATGGTGTCATGGCGCTGGCTCGATTGATGGCCAACATAGGTGGACCAAGATCGAGTCGGAGGCGGCTACTGATGTCTGCGGTCCAGTCAGTCTTGCTGTATGGTGCCGAGATATGGGGTCATGCTCTCGCAAAGAAGTGCTATTGGATAAGGCTGGGTCGGGTCCAAAGGCTGGCGGCGTTGCGAGTGGCGTCTGCTTACAGAACTGTCTCGGAGCCAGCTGTCCTGGTTATCGCTGGCGTCATCCCAATTGCACTACTTGCAAGGGAGCGTCAGGCGATATACCGGAGAAAGGCCGAAGAAAATATAGAGTCAGTGCAGCAGGAAGAGCGGAATTGCATGCTTCGGCAATGGCAGGAGAACTGGGAACTGGAGGAACGACGGATATGGACGAGGCGGCTCATCGGGGAGGTTACCCCATGGGTAGAACTTCGACATGGAGAGGTAGATTACTACTTCACTCAGCTGCTGAGTGGACATGGACACTTTCGGGCCTATCTGCACAAGATGGGGAAGGCACGTTCAGCGGAGTGCATATATTGCCACATGCACGATGATGCTGAGCACACTTTTTTCATCTGTGAAAGGTGGGCTCGAGAGCGTATGCAGCTCAGGGAAGTTGTACCGCGGTTCTCTCCGGACACAGTTGTGGACCACATTTTACAGGGTAGGGGAGCGTGGGACAGTTTGTCACTCTTTTCGCAGAAAATACTGTGGAAAAAGAAGGTGGACCTAGACACCACAGAGGTCCAACCTACAGACTTTGGCTAGGCAGCAGCCTTCAAGGCTTATTATTATTATTATTATTATTATTATTATTACCGAGATATGGGGTCATGCTATCGCAAAGGAGTGCTATCGGATAAGGCTGGGTCGGGTCCAAAGGCTGGCGGCGTTGCGAGTGGCGTCTGCTTACAGAACTGTCTCGGAGCCAGCTGTCCTGGTTATCGCTGGCGTCATTCCAATTGCCCTACTCGCAAGGGAGCGTCAGGCGATATACCGGAGAAAGGCCGAAGGAAATATAGAGTCAGTGCAGAAGGAAGAGCGGAATCGCACGCTTCGGCAATGGCAGGAGAACTGGGAACTGGAGGAACGAGGGATATGGACGAGGCGGCTCATCGGGGAGGTTACCCCATGGGTAGAAAGACGACATGGAGAGGTAGATTACTACTTCACTCAGCTGCTGAGTGGACATGGATACTTTCGGGCCTATCTGCACAAGATGGGGAAGGCACGTTCAGCGGAGTGCATATATTGCCACATGCACGATGATGCTGAGCACACTTTTTTCATCTGTGAAAGGTGGGCTCGAGAGCGTGTGCAGCTAAGGGAAGTTGTACCGCGGTTCTCTCCGGACACAGTGGTGGGCCACATTTTACAGGGTAGGGGAGCGTGGGACAGTTTGTCACTCTTTGCGCAGAAAATACTGCGGAAAAAGAAGGTGGACCTAGACACCACAGAGGTCCAACCTACAGACTTTGGCTAGGCAGCAGCCTTCAAGGCGATGGCATAGGACCTAGCCCGAAGTAATGTGACAAACGGTTCCAGGCTAGTGTCCGTGGAGAGCGGGAGGTTTTTTAGTCGGTATGCCCAATATGGGAGACTCCGACATTTGTTGGACGCACGTGCGCCCTTCATCCATAAAGGATTTTCCCTTCTAAAAAAAAAAAAAAAAAAAAAAAAAAATTATTATTATTATTATTATTATTATTATTATTATTATTATTATTATTATTATTATTATTATTATTATTATTATTATTATTATTATTATTATTATTATTATTATTATTATTATTATTATTATTATTATTATTATTATTATTATTATTATTATTATTATTATTATTATTATTATTATTATTATTATTATTATTATTATTATTATTATTATTATTATTATTATTATTATTATTATTATTATTATTATTATTATTATTATTATTATTATTATTATTATTATTATTATTATTATTATTATTATTATTATTATTATTATTATTATTATTATTATTATTATTATTATTATTATTATTATTATTATTATTATTATTATTATTATTATTATTATTATTATTATTATTATTATTATTATTATTATTATTATTATTATTATTATTATTATTATTATTATTATTATTATTATTATTATTATTATTATTATTATTATTATTATTATTATTATTATTATTATTATTATTATTATTATTATTATTATTATTATTATTATTATTATTATTATTATTATTATTATTATTATTATTATTATTATTATTATTATTATTATTATTATTATTATTATTATTATTATTATTATTATTATTATTATTATTATTATTATTATTATTATTATTATTATTATTATTATTATTATTATTATTATTATTATTATTATTATTATTATTATTATTATTATTATTATTATTATTATTATTATTATTATTATTATTATTATTATTATTATTATTATTATTATTATTATTATTATTATTATTATTATTATTATTATTATTATTATTATTATTATTATTATTATTATTATTATTATTATTATTATTATTATTATTATTATTATTATTATTATTATTATTATTATTATTATTATTATTATTATTATTATTATTATTATTATTATTATTATTATTATTATTATTATTATTATTATTATTATTATTATTATTATTATTATTATTATTATTATTATTATTATTATTATTATTATTATTATTATTATTATTATTATTATTATTATTATTATTATTATTATTATTATTATTATTATTATTATTATTATTATTATTATTATTATTATTATTATTATTATTATTATTATTATTATTATTATTATTATTATTATTATTATTATTATTATTATTATTATTATTATTATTATTATTATTATTATTATTATTATTATTATTATTATTATTATTATTATTATTATTATTATTATTATTATTATTATTATTATTATTATTATTATTATTATTATTATTATTATTATTATTATTATTATTATTATTATTATTATTATTATTATTATTATTATTATTATTATTATTATTATTATTATTATTATTATTATTATTATTATTATTATTATTATTATTATTATTATTATTATTATTATTATTATTATTATTATTATTATTATTATTATTATTATTATTATTATTATTATTATTATTATTATTATTATTATTATTATTATTATTATTATTATTATTATTATTATTATTATTATTATTATTATTATTATTATTATTATTATTATTATTATTATTATTATTATTATTATTATTATTATTATTATTATTATTATTATTATTATTGCGCCAGTTGCGACGTGCAATCAATCACAGCAAGGCGAGATGCTGGGAAGCACTAAGAGAGGATATAAACTCAGATCCATGGGGCTTAGGTTACAAAATTGTAACCCAGAAAATTGGGGCACTGAAAACCCCTCCGCCCATAGACATGCGGACCACAACGCGCCTAGTTAAAGCCCTCTTTCCAGTGCATCTCCAGCGAGCTGCTAGAGTATACAACCGGGATGGCGCTTCCCCGTTTACAATGGAGGAGCTGGAA
>OZ012682.1:49612012-49617012 GCA_963942445.1 Argyra leucocephala
TATTATTATTATTATTATTATTATTATTATTATTATTATTATTATTATTATTATTATTATTATTATTATTATTATTATTATTATTATTATTATTATTATTATTATTATTATTATTATTATTATTATTATTATTATTATTATTATTATTATTATTATTATTATTATTATTATTATTATTATTATTATTATTATTATTATTATTATTATTATTATTATTATTATTATTATTATTATTATTATTATTATTATTATTATTATTATTATTATTATTATTATTATTATTATTATTATTATTATTATTATTATTATTATTATTATTATTATTATTATTATTATTATTATTATTATTATTATTATTATTATTATTATTATTATTATTATTATTATTATTATTATTATTATTATTATTATTATTATTATTATTATTATTATTATTATTATTATTATTATTATTATTATTATTATTATTATTATTATTATTATTATTATTATTATTATTATTATTATTATTATTATTATTATTATTATTATTATTATTATTATTATTATTATTATTATTATTATTATTATTATTATTATTATTATTATTATTATTATTATTATTATTATTATTATTATTATTATTATTATTATTATTATTATTATTATTATTATTATTATTATTATTATTATTATTATTATTATTATTATTATTATTATTATTATTATTATTATTATTATTATTATTATTATTATTATTATTATTATTATTATTATTATTATTATTATTATTATTATTATTATTATTATTATTATTATTATTATTATTATTATTATTATTATTATTATTATTATTATTATTATTATTATTATTATTATTATTATTATTATTATTATTATTATTATTATTATTATTATTATTATTATTATTATTATTATTATTATTATTATTATTATTATTATTATTATTATTATTATTATTATTATTATTATTATTATTATTATTATTATTATTATTATTATTATTATTATTGTTATTATTGTTATTATTATTATTATTATTATTATTATTATTATTATTATTATTATTATTATTATTATTATTAAATATTATTACTGATAAAACCCACCACAGGGAAGACTTACGCTGAAATCCTAAAGGAAATAAAAGGAAGGGTAAACCCTGAAAAAAACAGAGATCGAAATCAGAGGAATCCGCAGAA
Organism: Argyra leucocephala; assembly: GCA_963942445.1. NCBI lineage: Eukaryota > Metazoa > Arthropoda > Insecta > Diptera > Dolichopodidae > Argyra > Argyra leucocephala. The sequence continues at coordinate 49,613,215 of OZ012682.1, forward strand.
CTCAAAATGGGGATGTGCTGCTGGAAATGGGGAAAGGCCCGAAAGAAAAAGGTAAATTCACCAAGGAGTTACAGGAAGCTCTAGGGACTTCGGCTAGTGTAAGGAATCTCACACCAAAGACTGCGATAGAGATTAAAGACTTGGATTGTGTAACAACCATTGAGGAAGTTCAAAAGGCTATAAATAAGGAATTAACGGAGGTTGTCGAATGCAAAATACATTTGACAGCACCAAATGGCAGGGAACAGATAACTGCGGTTGTAGTTATGGAAGAAAGCGATGCCAAAAAATTACTGGTAACATCGAAAATAAAAATTTGATGGATCAGATGCAGAATTAGGGAGAGAACAGAAGTTAAGCGATGCTACAAATGCCTTAACTTCGGCCACTTAAGGAGGCAATGCAAATATGAAGATCGTAGAGACTGCTGCTACAAGTGCGGACAAAAAGGACACACAGTCAGAAACTGTAAACAAAAGGCAAGGTGCTTTTTGTGTGCAGAAATAAAAGCAGAAAGTCTGGAGCACGTGTCAGGATCCGGTTTGTGTAGAGTGTTTCGAACTGCACTTGAGGAGAGTAAAAAGCATAAAAATAATTAAGCTCTTACAAGGTAATTTGCACAGGAGCAAAACGGCCGATGATCTACTTTTACAGCTCGTCCGAGAAAAGAATATCGACGTAGTAATTATCAGCGAGCAGTACAAAAATAAAGATTATCAGAATTGGTTCTCGGATGTCACAAGTACAGCAGCCATCTGGGTAGTAAATCAAGGGAAAATACAAATTAACAGCCATGGAGCCGGAAATGGGTTTGTATGGATCACAAACGGCAAAGAAACAATAATAAGCTGTTACCTAACTCCAAATCAAACGGCACAGGAATATCGACAGAAAATGGAGCAATTAGAAGATAAGATAATAGAACTAGGAGGAAATGTAGTAGTCGCCGGTGACTTCAATGCTAAAGCAGTGGAGTGGGGATTGCCAGTTACAGATAACAGGGGAAGGCAAATTTTGGAAATGGTAGCAAGACAAAATTTAATTGTGTTAAACTCAGGAAATACCAGCACATTCAGGAGACCCGGGTACACCGAAACTATACCCGATATATCCCTAGCAACAGAAGAACTTGCTAACAACATAGAAAACTGGATGGTTCTAGAGGATTATACTGGCAGCGATCATCAGTATATACAATTCGAAATATGCACGAGAAGGAGAGAAAGAAATCGCAACAACCAGCGAGAAGGTACATGGAACGTCAATAAGCTGGATAAAGAAAAAATGGCCGGTGTAATAAGGAGAAATCTAGAAAGAGTAATGCAAGTGCCACAGAACGAAACAGGCAGAGAACGAGCAGAAGCAGTGGTGAAAGTTACTATGGACACCATCGCAAGAGCTTGTGAAGAATCAATGCCCAAGAAGTTTGGAAATAGAAACAGATGCCCTGTATACTGGTGGACAGAAGAAATAGCGGAATTGAGAAGAAAATGTTTGTGTCCGCCACATAGCACAGCGACAGAGAAATGGAGCAGCAGAAACAAGCAAACTAGAGGAATATAGAAGAGCGAGAAAAACGCTCCGAATTATAATAAAGAAGAGTAAAATGAAAAACTGGAAAAGTTTGTGTGAAGAAGTAAACAATGATCCCTGGGGACTTGGATACAAAATTGTAATGAAAAGAATCAGAGCACCAGCATCAGAAAATCAGCTAGAAGCGGACGTTATGGAAAATATTGTAAACACACTTTTCCCTACACACCTTAGAAGAAATGTATTGCAGAGGCACGAAGAACCAGGAGAAGCCCCAATTTTTACACAAATAGAACTAGAAGATGCAGTAAAATGTATGAAAAACAAGAAAGCCCCCGGACCTGATAGAATACCAGCAGAGGTCATCAAATTAGTAGCTTCGAATAATCCACAAATGATGCTGAATATGTATAATTGCTGCCTAAAAGAAGGTGTATTCAGCAAAAGGTGGAAAGAAGCAAGACTGGTTTTAATTGACAAAGCTAAAGGAGTAAGAGGAGCAGCATCGTCATACAGGCCACTATGTATGTTAGATACGGCCGGGAAACTCTTCGAAAGGTTAATAAAAACAAGACTGCAAGCAGCAATTCATACAGCTGGTGGATTAGCGAACACACAGTTCGGGTTCAGAAAGGGAAGGTCGACCGTTGACGCTATCAAGGTGGTAACAGAAACTGCGGAAGCCACACGAATGGAAACACATCACTCGAGGAAAATAGTTCTACTTGTTACCTTGGATGTCAAAAATGCCTTTAATTCGGCAAGATGGACTGACATCATAGACGCATTACAAAATAAGTTTACTATACCTACGTACCTTCTGAAAGTTCTAATAGATTACTTAAGCGAGCGAAGATTGATATACAACACGGTAGATGGAAAGAGGATAAAGGATCTTACGGCAGGAGTAGCACAAGGATCAATACTAGGACCAGAACTATGGAATGTTCTGTACAACAGTCTATTATGTATGGAAATGCCTGAAAATATACAGCTAGTAGGTTATGCTGATGATATAGCAGCTATTATAACGGCACGGGATATAGCAGAATCACAGATTAGGCTGAATCAAGTTATGAGAAGAGTGTATAGTTGGATGAGGGAACATAGATTAGAATTAGCAACGGCAAAAACAGAAATCGTTATGTTAACTAAGAAAAGAATACCAACTATAATTCCAATGCAAGTAGGTCCAGAAACAATAATGACCAAAGAATCAGCAAATTACTTAGGAGTTACTATTGATACAAGGCTAACATTTTGGCAACAAATCCAAAAAGTAGCAGATAAAGCAGCAGAAGCTACAATCAAGCTAAGCAAACTTATGGCAAACATTGGAGGACCCAAACCAGAAAAAAGACGAATCATTATGAAAACCGCAGAATCAATCCTTCTATACGGAGCTGAAATCTGGGCACATGCGATGGACAAGAGGTATTGTAAAAAACGCATAGCAGCGGTGCAACGAAGAGGGGCTCTCCGAGTCGCGTGCTCCTATCGAACAGTTTCACATTCGGCGGTCATGGTAATCGCGGGCGTGATTCCGATTGATTTGCTAGCGCAAGAACGAAGAAATATATATATAAGGGATCAAGCAACGAGCCGAGATGTCATTGTAGCAGAGGAAAGAAGGTACACGATGACAAGATGGCAAGAACACTGGAGTAATGATCAGCACGGGCGATGGACGGCTAGATTAATCCCACAAGTAGAAGTCTGGTTTAACCGACACCATGGAGAAGTAAATTTTTACATCACTCAGTTCCTATCAGGCCACGGCTATTTTCGATCCTACCTCTACAAGATGGGCAAAGTAAACAATCCAGGATGCAGTCACTGCAGCGCAACACATGACACAGCGCATCACACTTTTTTCGAATGTGATTTAGCAGAAACAGAAAGAGAATCTTTAATAGTAGCAGTAGGAGAATTAACATCAGAAAATATAATTTCTGTAATGCTTGAAAACCAAGAAAAATGGAATGCAATAGCTAAATACATAGAATTAATACTACGCAGGAAGAAAGAGCTCAGATATTTAGAGGACCTAGAAGAAGAATCATAAAAGAAAATTAAAAAAAGGAACAAGCACGGCCCAACTTGAAGTAATGCGAAAGCGGTTCCGGGTTGGTTTCACCGTGGGAAAAGGAGGTGGTGTATTTGGTGAGTAGACCGAACAAGATCATGGGAGTCTCACATACCCTTGAAGTGCGGACCCTTCAAGATACCTATAAAAGGTTTTCACCACCGACCTACGGAAAAAAC
>OZ012682.1:49619512-49664512 GCA_963942445.1 Argyra leucocephala
TGATGGCCACTGCTAATGTAGTCCTCGATCACATGCCAGCCTTCAACCAGAGCGGACAAGCGCTCACAGGCAAAGGATATGTCGGGAATGGTTTCTCAGAGGCATCTCAGCATTTCTGAACACCTTGCATAGCCCTGTGCCTAGAGCGTGTTCTAGATTTTCGTGTTGCGCACCCGCTTCGGCACAGAGTATGCAGTGGGCCTTCTCATTGCAGGCCTAAGAGATATGCCCCTTCTTTCCGCAATGGAAGTATGCTTTGCTTCGGTCAGGTCCCCTGCAAGAACCAGCCACATGACCGAAACTCAGATACGTGTAGACCTGTAGGAGCGTTTGACATCAGTTCGTAACTTAACCTAGCACGAAACCCATCCTACTTTGAGCCTTCCCTGGTTCAGCAGTTTTATGGCAGCTTGTTCGGCTAGGTCAACGATTGCAGCTTTCTGTAACCCTGAAAACCCCTATTTCCGGGATATCTCACCGTATTGCGTCCTCCACTTCCACTTTTGTGGCAACGCATTCCAAATCCCGGATCACAACAGAGCATTTTGGTTTCAGGCCATTTACTGTAGCCTTTTCCCCCAATATTCCTTTAATCGCTTCCCTGAAGGCTTCTCGATTTTTAGTCCCAGCACCTAGTTTTATTAGGAGACCTCCAGACCTAGTTTGCCGGACCCCTTAAATTTCAGTCCCCGACTCTTCTGGCTTAACTCCTTCTCGGATATCCTGAGAACTACCTTTCTCTAAGTAGTTTTTTTTTTGGTGGAACCGTTTTTTGCTTTAACCAGAAAAGGTTCACAACTTGCCGTTCATAAAGTTACCCACAAAATCAACCATCTTCTTTTCCTTCGTTTATCACATTCGTTTATTACTTCATCCATTAAATTTAATTCATCTAGATTCCCCTTTTTGAGGCGCAAGGCGTTCTGAACATAATGTGCAACGGAGTTCCAAGTCTCCTCATTTGCTACCATCACCTCGATAACGACATTTGGAAGATAACTCTCCACTCACCTGTTTTTCCAGCTTCATTCGCTCCCGGGACCACCTCTCACAGGCGAAAAGACGTGCTCGCCCTATCCTGTGCAAGTAGGACCTAAAGTAACCGTACCCAGATAGGAACGAGGTGAGATAGTACCTCACCTCCCCATGCCGCCAGTCATGCCATGGACATATGTAGCTACGAGGGTTCTGGTTCAGTGGCTTCTCTGTTCTCTCTCCCACATTTCTTGCCATATTTTCAGCGTGTTGTATCTTCTTGTTTTCATCTTCTACTCCTCTGCGATACAACGATTGCCGCTATCGCGCAAGGAGAGCAATTGCTAAAACTCCAGCAATCACCAGCCGACAAGAGACTGTGCTGTATATAGATGCAATCCTCAAGGCTGCCATCACTTTGAAGAGAACGTGCCGCCATACCTCCGATAATTACTGTAGGAGTGGCTGCATTGAGGACATTAAGAGTCTCCTTCCCACTGACTTAGGTCCAACCACGTTGATCATGAGCTTAAAACTCAAAGCTGTGGTACTGCTTTTTTTTTGTTTTGGTAGGTCACAAAATATCCCACGGTGAAATCAACCCGTAACCGCTTTCGAATTACTTCAACTTGGGCCGTACTTGTTCCTTTTGTTAATTTTCTAGTATGTTTCTTCTTCTGGATCCTCTAACTCCTGGTGGGAACTGAATTGATAGGGACTGAGTGATGTAAAAATTGACATCTTCGTGGTGTCGATTAACCCAGACTTCTACTTGTGGAATTAATTTAGCCGTCCATCGACCGTGCTGATCGTCACTCCAGTGTTCTTGCCATCTTATCACTGTTTTACTTCTTTCCTTCACTAAAATGACATCTCAACTTGTTGCTTGATCTGCTATATGTATTTCTTCGTATTATAATTCTACTATATCCCTGGCCGTTATAATAGCTAAAAATTGTATTGTTGTGTAAAAAGAGAAAAAATAATATTTCGTATGGCGGTGCCGGGGACAAAGAATTAGTTGTCACTCTCAATTTAACAAAAATTTGCGGTATCGCAGTTACAAAAACCTTACAAAATGCAAAAAAGAATTTGTTATTATTTGTGGTTATTTTTTTGTTAAAAATGCCACTCCTGCATTCGAAAATTTTCTTTGTATTTGCTAAGGCTTCTTGTTGCTTTATAAGGCCATTTATAATGTCATGCAGTATGATTTCTGTCAGCTGTGTATTTTACGAAGCTGCTGTTCTTCCGTATTTTCAGGACTTTCCCTTGATCTTCCAATTTTGGAAATAAAAGGCATAAAATTTTTGGTATAAAAGGCAGGTAAATGAGAAGTATTAATGTTTTTTTTAATTAAGTCATATACCATGCAAATCTCTGTTCTTTTGACAACGTTACCTAAAAATCAAAATTGGAGTTATAAAAAAACTCTTTTCAATAAACTAATGGAATTATGGAAGAGATTATTTACTCAAGTGAAATCAGATAACTATTATCATCTATTATAAAATAACATGTTAACATGTATAAAATTTTTGGTGTTGGGATGAAATCAATGTAGTGTTACTTTTCCTTTTCTATAGTAATTTAAGGGTATTTTATTTTGAAGTTACGATTGAGTATTTGTTTATTTTTGATCTTTTAAAGAACCATTGACAATTTTTTGCTCTTAATAACAAACAAAAATTATGATTTTTAAGAACAGCAAGTAGGATTCATTTTTGAGTAACAGTTGTTATAATTTTTATTTTTCATTTTTAGAGGTCTAGTATCATAAAATTGGTAGCCGTGAATTTTAAAATTATAATTATCTGTGAGATGTGTTTCTGAAATAAGCATTAAATCAATTTGATGCAAGTTGAGGAAGGATTCTAATTCTAGTTTATGTTGGCTTACGCCGTTTGCATTCCAGTGCCAAATTTTTAGATAGTTTATGGTTTTAGTATGAAGTTGGTTATTAATGTTGTCTGGTCTTTTATAAGTTCTTGCATCATACTCTGCATAGAGGTCATGAATTTATTCATTGTTGCAATAAAGGTGTTCATTATAGCTTCAAGGCCTTTTTCATTGTTTGGAATGCCTCTTTGATTTACGTTCGGTTTGTCTGTACTTTTTACAACATTAGCATAGGTTTTAGTTATTTTATCGCTTATATTTGTCAGATCTGGTTGATGTTGATTGAAAATTGGTTGATGTTGATATAAATTATTTTGATGTTGTAATAAATTTTGTTGAATTGAGTAATTTCTTCTTGGTGCTTGTTTTCTGCGAAGTTCCATGTACACTGGACAACCTCTATAGTTTGCTGTATAGTTATCTCCACAATTGCTACATGTTTTAATTTTTGGGTCGTTTTTAGATTTCTTGCAGTTTACTGTCGAGTGATAGTCACCGCATACAACACATACAGGTGGTAGTTTACAGTAAGCTTTTGTATAGCCGTTTTTATAAGCTTTTATTTGTCCAGCTCGTTTGTTTGGTTCTTCTATTGTTATTTTCCGATGTCATATGTATCTCAGATTATATATAGGATGAACCTTTCCTTTTTTAGATTTAGGGCTAAAATTTTCTAGTTCCACTTTGTACAACGGTACAGGCTTTTTTAGGTGATTTATCATATTATGTACATTTCTGATTTTAAATCCTTCCAATTCTAGTGCTTCTTTGATTTCAACTGTTGGATAACCTTTTTCTATTCCTCTTATTACGACAACTGGCCCTTTGTTGGATTTTAGTTGATATGTATAAAAAATTTTGCTTGTTTGTTCAAGAGTTCTAACCAAAATTCTATAACTTTCTTCGTTATTTACCTGCACTTTAGTTTCTTCAACATTTCCCTTTTTTAGGTTAATTGTGTAAAAATTCTTTGTTCCCACTGCTTCTGTGAATGACTTTATTAGAGTAGCACTATTTTCCTCCCTGATATATATTGGTGGAGGTTTAGATTTCACGAAATTCGGATGTTTTTTTCATCATCTATACTAAGTAAGGCAAATCTGTTATTTTTATCGATTTGTAGGTTGTTTTCTATTGTTTTTTTCGCTTTACTTTCGTGTTTGGCTGATGTTGGACTTCGAAGTCGTTTGACTACAGTAATGTGTCGGTCAATACCTTTTTGACTTTGGTAATCTTTTTTCATATCGGAATGAATAACGTCCATATCTGTTGTTTGATTACCGCTTTTTTTACCAAGTAGCTCGGATAGTGCTTTTGTACTACTTGAAGGTTGACTTCGCATTATGGAATTGATTTTAATTTTTTCAGTAGGTGTTTTGGTAGGAGTACGATGCATTTCTTGAAGATTTTTTACTGCATTTTTTATTTATTTTCCACCTATCATATATTTTCTATAATGCAAATATAGATGGAGGAATATATTTTGTATTATTATTAGTTTATTTGACGAAAGGTGTCTCCTCTTTGCTCCTTTACTCACAATGGTATCACTGATATAATTGTTGTATAACACTTATAGATGTTGTTAAATAATTACTATCTGACAGTTGACAGCAATGTAAAAGTCAATTAATTTGTATCGATATATATCTGTGCAGGCAAATTAGAACCGCTTATGTCCACATAAGAAAAAATCGAAATAAAATAACCATCATAGTATTCAGAATTTTTGAAAGCGTTTCTTGCCAAAATTTGGTTTGGCTCTGACAACTATAAGTCTTCTTTTTTGCTAGGGTACATGGCTCTTCTGACGGAGATGTTGTATCAGCGAAGGACCTAATGACCATATCCAAGGATAGCTGAATTTGCTAGCTTTCCATATATGTTTTTAGTGGCGTATCTTATCCTTTAAGGACGAAAAGGACATTTGAAGATATTTTTGTTGTTTTGATGTTTTTATATTACCCATTATATCTATTGATCTATTAGATATATATATATTCAGTTATATATTCTAGAAAGATAACGGCCTGGATCATATTGTAACATTTGATGCTGGTTTGTTCTGCCGTTGTGGAGATATTGTAGTTCAAAGTAGAAAGTTTTTGAACAAGAAAAACAATCTTTTGTACCTTTGCCAAAAAACCAGATATTTCTAAATTTTGCTAAGGAAACGCTTAATATTTTTGTCTCATTATAAGAGTCTGTTTCTCTACGGTTATATATAAGCTTTATTTAAAGAAAAAAATATCTATTAGTGTTTTTATATAAAAAAAATATTGCTACGCTTTTTACAAAGTAATGTAATAAGCTGGTGTAACATTTACTTCGGAAGATGGTTATTTCGTAAAAGGCACATTCCTAGTTTTATATAAAAAAAAGGTAAAAAAAAAAGCGTAAATTTTTTTTTAAATAAATGCTTATATCTTCTAAACTATTCGACGTAGATATAAAATATGTATGCATGAGTTATAGAAAAAAGGGACCTTTCCAACAGTATATGAATTTTTGGGGGTTTTATAGTAAAATTTTGAGGTATTTGGTTTTTTAAGAAAGAAAATAAAGATGGTTTTTTTTTTCAAAATTTTCACTTTGAACTACAATAACTCCAAAACGGTAACACCGATTATCATCAAATAAATGCTAAAATGCGCTTCAGACCGTTACTTTTTTAAAATATATATCTGAATATATATATTTAATAGATCAACAGATATAACGGTTTTTATACATAAACATCAAAACACCAAGTATACTTTCAAATGTCCTTTTCGTCTTTAAAGGATAAGATGCGCCACTAAAGACATATATTTTTGGAAAGTTAGGAACTTCAGCTATCCTTGGAATATGGTCATTAGGTCCTACGTCGATACAAGATCTCCCTCAGATGCCCCGGGTACATTAAGGTTCATGTCAATACGACCTAAAAATGTTTTTGTCATAATCGGTTAAAATATTTTAAGCATATTCCTACATTTAGTCATGTTTTTTTTTTTTTTTTAATATAAATTTAAATTTTTCTCACTATTTTCGTACACTAGTCTAGCCTACAAAAATTTTCAAAAACAACTATTTATTTCTAATTTTATTAACATCTAAACAATTTTTTCGTTTTTATTTTCATTCGCAAAATTTCAGGAATTTTTTATATTTTGTACAAACTTTACAAAGTTTTTTTGTCTTCGAATTATAATATTGGAAAAGTAGGGAATAAAAGCCAATAGTTATTTATTAAAAACTTAGCCTACGTTTAGTTATGAAAACTTATAAATTGATAAGCGTTTTTTTGCAACTTTTATATATCATTTTCAAATGTATTAATTGTTTAAACAGCTTATTTTACTTAACGGTTTTTACAGAATATTTTTTAAGTTTTTAAATATCAAATTTTTACATAATTTAAACGTTGCCGAAATCAAAATAAAAACCAAAAATTGGTACAGCTCCGTACTATATTTTTAAATTTTAAAATAGATTTTCTTCGAAACACAAATTTCAGACATAAGCGGTTATGATTTCTTACCACAGATATGTATAATTTTTTAACGCGGGTTTTTTTTTTCAATTTTGCGGGTTAATTATTTTTTTATTTATATATTAATAACTTTCGTTTAGTAGTTTTCCGTAATTCATAATCGTGTCTTAACTATTTGATAACTTGAGAACGAATGAATGGGAAAGGGCACGGTGGTTCTGGTATTCTAAACTATAATAACTTCTTTATATTGCCCTCGAAATCAACAAGCTACGGTAGATAATTTACAAAAAATGCTTTCTGGCTTAGGACATAGTTTTATTGCAGCAGGAGATTTCAATGCGAAGCATCCTTTTTGGGGATCAAGGCTGAGAACACCTAGAGGCAGACAACTTTATAATTTAATATCAAAACAAAGATATGATATTGCATCAAGTGGTAAACCAACATACTGGCCATCCGACAAGAGCGAAATTCCTGGTTTAATTGACTTTGCCATCACCAAAAATGTAAACAGGAACAAAATCTCAACATCAACCCTAAACGACCTATCTTCTGATCATTCGCCGGTTTTACTTGAATTTAAGTAATCACGAAAAAGACCAAAAACTGGCTAAAATATAAAAAATATATCAGTTCACATATATGTTTATCAGTACCATTAAAAGGCGAAAAGGACATTAACCGAGCTTTAACAAATTTTGATAAACTTATAGTTCAAGCAGCGCAGGTAGCAACCACAAAACCCTATCACCAGACAACCCCAAAAATGGACAACAGCAAATGGAATACAACAACCTTTAACAAAAAGGCGTCAACTTAGAAGAAACTGGCAATGTACTCGATCTCCTTTTGCTAAAAAATTACTAAACCAAGCTCAGAACAAATTAAACCACTTATTAAGAAGTTCAGTAGAAAAAAAAATAAGTGATTACCTCATTGACTTATCGCCAACGGCAGAAAGTAGTTATTCCTTATGGAAAGCTACTAAGAACTTAAAAAGACCACAAAATCATGAGCCACCGATTAGAATACAAAATGGAAACTGGGCAAGAAATAATCGAGAAAAGGCAGAGGCATTTGCCGAGTATTTAGATAATGTATTTAAACCACGCAATACTGGAAGTAACGACATGTTACCTCCTATAAGAAATCGATTACAAACAGTAAGGCCGCTAAAATTAAAAAATAAAATAGTTCAACTTTACATAAATCAAATTAACATACAAAAAGCACCAGGATATGACAACATTTCTGGCAAAATGTTGAAAGAACTTCCCGGTATTGCTGTGATATTCATTACAAAAGTTTTCAATGCGATTTGCAGATATGGGTGCTTTTCACCCAAGTGGAAGCTTTTTTTAATTACAATGATTCCAAAACCTAGAAAAGACTTAACAAAAGTAAACTCTTACCGACCAATTAGTCTTCTTCCAATTATCGCCAAGGTGTTTGAACAAATTATAATTCACAAAATTTTGCCGAAAATAAAAAGTAAGGGTTTAATCCCTCTCCACCAATTTGGATTCCAAGCAGCCCATAGTATTATTAAACAGGTTTATCGGATTGCAGCACATATAAGAAAAGATTTTGAAAATAAAAAATTTTGTTCTACCTTATTTCTCAACGTGTCACAAGCGTTTGACGAAGTCTGGCTAATATATCAAATACAAAAACAGGGGTGGCAGCACGTAACTTGTTACAAACATGTAGTCACGCTATTTTTGAAAAATACGTAAAACGTAAAATTGTTTCGCCAATTTTAATTTTGTTTCGCCAATTTTAATTTTGTTTCGCCACATTTAATTTTGTTTCGCTACTTTTGGCAGCACGTAACGTTTGAAACGCTCATTTTTACTGATCGTCAGAAATGAAAATTTCCGGTATAAATAGTTGATGTGTGTTAAAAAAAAAATTTGCAAAAATGTTTCGTAAATTTGTTTTTGTTTCAATCCCAAAGTAGCGTTTCAAAGTACATGCTGCCAAACAAATTTTGTGACGCTGATGTTTTGTTACAAAAAAAGCGTGTGTAACAAGTTACGTGCTTCCATCCCAGCTATCTCCTGAGATTCACCTGCTATTAATATCATGTCTCTCCAACAGACGCTTCAAAGTTAAATTCAAAGATCACTTGACTAAGGAATTTGAAATAAATGCCGGAGTGCCACAAAGTAGCGTTCTTGGTCCACTTTTGTACTTAATCTATACATCTGACTTGCCGGAAAATGGCCATCTAATAACCTTCACATTTGCAGATGACAGTGCAATCTTAAGCTCTCACACAAACCCTCAGGTTGCATCCAGAGATTTTCAAGAACACGTGCATAAATTGAAAACTGGTTGAAGAAGTGGAAAATGAAAATAAATGAAAGCAAATGTTCCTGTCCTGTCCACAGATAAACATAAATGGATTAACTGTACAGCAAGCAAATGATGTTAAATATCTCGGAGTACATCTTGATAGAAGGCTGACTTGGAAAAAACATATTTCAAGTAAAAGAGATCAGCTCAAAATAAAACTAAAGACTTTATACTGGTTAATTGGTAAACACTCAAAACTAAAATTGGACTATAAATTACTGTAATATAATTGCTAAAACTCATCTGGTCATATGGGTGCCAACTATGGAGAAGTACTTCGAACTCAAATATGGAGATAATACAAAGAACGCAATCAAAAGTTCTACGAGTTATAACAAATGCCCCTTGGTATGTGAAAAATAGAAACTTGCACAAAGACTTAAACATACCAACAGTAAAAGAAGAACTTGAAAAGGTCACAAACAACTATGCTACCAGACTGTCGTGTCATCCAAATTCATTGGCAAGAAACCTACTGTACATCCCAACTATCAACAGACTAAAAAAGTAGACTTTAGCTGTCTAGCAGAAAAATAATTTGTCTTACCTTTAAAGTAAGACAATCCGTACACCAACCTTTATTTTAATACATCCCTTAAGGATTCTATTTTTTTTTTATCTTTTAAATACAAAGAAAGATTCAATAAAAAAAAAAAAAAGGAAAAAAAAATTTTTAGAGGTTTTGAAAAAAATAACGGGGGTGGCAGCACGTAACTTGTTACAAACATGTTGTCACGATATTTTTGAAAAACGGTAGCACGTAAAATTGTTTCGCCAATTTTAATTTTGTTTCGTCACATTTAATTTTGATCCGCTACTTTTGGCAGCACGTAACATTTGAAACGTTCATTTTTACTGAGCGTCATAAATGAAAATTTCCGGTATAAATAGTTGCCGTGTGTTAAAAAAAAAAATTTGCAAAAATGTTTCGTAAATTTTTTTTTGTTTCAATCCCAAAGTAGCGTTTCAAAGTACATGCTGTCAAAAAAATTTTGTGACGCTGGTGTTTTGTTACAAAAAAAAGCGTTTGTAACAAATTACGTGCTGCCACCCCTGTTCATTTAGTAACAGATAGTTTTACCCTTCGTATTGATATCTTTTAGTATTGATATCAGTTTTTTGCATCTCTATACTTCTTTAATTTATTTTCAAAGAACAATAATTATAACAGGAACTTAAACTTTGAAATTTTTGTTTGTTTTTTCTCTAATATATACTTCAGGCATCATTCAATTGAACTTACAACTATTTTTTACTAGCGGACCCGGTGCGCTTTGCTACACCCAGTTGAAAAAAAAATTTCGTATTACATGCAGCACAGTGATACCTGTGGAAAATAAAATTTATTCGTGAAATCAAAAATCGTGTAAATTAATTCTAATGTTCTTTATTAAAACAAATAATAATAACTTTTTATTTTGAATTTAAAATGATGACAAACGCTCTCTTTCTGTTACACTCTAAACGTGAGTTGATTCTCCGCAGAGAGTATTTGTGTTTCTGTTAAACCCATCACCATATTAACGCGAGTCAAACTGTCAAAGTAGTTGCTTGTGTGTTTCTGTTAAACTCTTCATGAGAAGCGATAGCCATTTTAAATCACTTGAAAATTTGAAGAGAAAAGGAACTCGCGCCTCGGTTTTTTTTTATGTTTTTGAAAATTTAAAAGAGTTATTTAAAAAAAACTGGAAAAGTAAGTACTAAAAATATTCTGTTTTAATTTAATTATTTTTATAAAGAAAATTCCGAATGCTAATACATTTTTTTTTAAGGACAAAAATCAAAAAAACTAATCATAAGCAATTTGAAATGTTCTGATGAATCCAACATAAATGCACTAATATTTTTATTTTCTTTTTTTTTAATAAATATCTATTCAAATTTAGTTATTTTTTAAATTTTTTTCCTGCTTGTTCACAACTTCACACAAAATAAACAAAAAATTCATATATTTTTTATTTTGACATTACAAAAATTTTAAGTGCTACCAGTGCATACAAGAATTTTGTCGCGGGTTTAACAGAAACACAAATTCAATTAGAGGAGAGGAGAATAATTTTTCATTCTCTTCAGAGAGGCGAGTGACAGAAAGTGGGTGAAAGTTTAAAATATTAAAATATGTTACTATTCTATTGCAATGCTCTTTGGTAAACAATACTTTTTGTTTTTTCTTCGTGTGCAAATATAAATAATGCTGAAGGTTCACCAACACGTGAACATCATACGTAAAATTGCGAATTTGAGAAACAGTCATTTTTGAGATTTAACCCACATACTTGTAGTGATTCCCCTTGCGATTTATTTATTGTCATTGCAAATGCTAAACAAACTGGAAATTGAATACGTTTAAATTGAAATGGTATATTGAATGGAATGATTGGTATTCGTGGAATTAATACAATTTCTCCTTTTATTTGGCAGTTAATATAGATGTTTCGATGATATTATTCATTAAATTTTTCACTACTAATATTGTGTAATTACAAAACAGTGGTTGATAAAAATTGCGTAACATAATTATGGGCATACCAATTTTTAAATGCAGAATATGTGGTGGAGTTCCTGGTAAATCGAGTGAATTTAAAAATTCAATTGGGTAATACCTAATACAACTTCATGCGGATCCATAACGCAATCGGTTGACTTGTATGTAATTGTTTGGCCACTTATTTTGTTTTGAATTGAAATATTTATTTTATTGACTGACATCTTAATTTTTTGCTGCCAATATAGTTATAGATTATTACTACTCAAAAACCTTGGTTTCACTTCGAATTGAAACTAAATTACACATCAAATAATTACTTGAATAGTCTTGATGCAACGCGATATAAACTTACCATAAACTATACTTTAAAATTTAAAATTATCTTGATTCTTACTATGTAACAATTTTTCTTATTTTATAGTTTATAGTTAAAAACTTAATTTGTTTTTAGTTTATAATTAAAACGCAAAACAACGCGATTTCCTTTTATTTTACTCATTTTTTTTTATTTTTTACAAACATCGACATTTTGTCATTTTTACTGTACCTACCTGAAAGATTCCACCAATTATTGTACTTAAAATTATAATTTCTAAAATGTACCAATTTTTGCAACACTTTTAAACTATAATACCTGATTTTGCAGTAATAATAAGAACTAATAAAAAATATTCAATATATTCAAACTTATGTGGTATTTTTTTTTATATAGTAATAAGGTATTTATTATAGGTTATAAAATAAAAATATTATGAATGTTTAGATTTTGAAACCGAAATACTTCATTAATAATTTACTAATTTTAAAATGAATTTGCAATCTACATTTTCATACAATAAAGCAAACTTGAAAAAGTTCTAACCAAAGACCGTTAATATATTAAGATACACAAAAGTAGTTTGATCGTATAAAGATTAGAGTTGAGATGGGACATTACGATCTTACTATTTCATATTAAAACATAAACAACCACACACCATTAAAGAAACAAGAATTTAAAAAAAAAAACAAATATATAATATATATTATATGCCAAACCAATGCTCTATTACCAAAATATAGTGTACTCTATTTATGTGCTGTGCAAATTATAAATATGTATTGGCTGTACACAGTATACACACTGGTATATAGATACACATATAGTTGTTATATGGATATCTAATTAGAATTTTATTTTCTGTTCTTTTTTATTCTCTTATCTGTTTTTCAATTCTTGCAAAAGTTTCGTTTTTATATTTTGGTTGAATTGAATGAAAAAGTGTGAATTGTTGAATGTAGGTATAGGTACATATAAAATAAATGTGCTAATTTCACAAAATATATTGTCTTAATATCTCGCTAACATTTTCAATAGAATATAAATTTTTTATAATGGTTATTATCTTATTGTTTTTGATAAATCTGACGTTTATAGTACCTCGATTCTTGGGTATATATTTAATTTACTATACAAAATTTATTGATACACTACAGATCAAATTTTGTAATTTGTATTACATATTTATATTAATAATTATTATAAATTCCTATTTATTTCATAAAAGCATATAGCAACTAATAAAATAATATTAATAAATAGTACCTACTACAATTTAAAACATTACTATTATTAAAATCATTCAGTCAAAATAACCTTAAATTTACTTATTCATTTATTCAATTTATGCAACTCTGATTAACGTCAACACAATTCTTTTGCATTATATGAATTCTTTTTCATGATTTGGAGTTATTCTGAGGATCTGCAAATTTTTGTTTTTTATTTTGTTTTTACATTGTTGTTGATTGTTGGTAAATCCTCTTCATATGTAACATTTAGAAAGATGTTTTGTTGTTGTTATCTTTAATAATGCTACCATTCTTTTATCCTGCCTGAGGTCAGATGTTATGTTATGACACAAAGAAGACAGATTGAAGTTAATTAATTATTCCTTTATTGTTATTGGTACACTTAATTTTGCTACCAAAAATTTGGCATAGCCTTCAAAAAAGGAAGTTTTTTTTTTACTTTTTAGTTATAATCTATGAGATCATTTTTTGTTGCATTTACCTAAATATTATTAAAGCCTTATTGTTATCATTATTAAATCTGCTTTTTTATCCATTTTGTGTCATTCAACATCTTATTATTTGTATATACCCGGTGTGCCAGAGCATGCGTATCAGCTTTTTAAGAGGGGAAGGAGCCGTTATTTCAAAATTAAACAAAAATTTTATTATCTAAATCGTAGGTGCTCTATCGATTGGTGATTTAGAACTTCCGGAAAGGAAAATAGGTTTTTAAGCCCAAAATTCACCGAACTTTAATATTTTTTCATTTAATGCTAGAAGTCTATCTTCAATTAAAAAATTTAATTAAATATTCAAGAAACGTGGTTTGATTCTAAATTACTTAAATTATATGATATTCCTACTTAGAGGTGTTAGTATATATATTCACAACTCATTAAAATTTTTGTTACTTGATAATATTAATAAAAATTATTTTAATGCTTTATGGATAAAAATATACGACTTATCTTACAATAATAAACCGCTTAACTTAATCAATTATTATAGATCACAGAAATGCAAACACGAGATTTTCTTTAATAATATTGAACTTATATTTTCCACAATTTCGACCGAACCGTGTTTGATATCAGGTGATACTAACATAAATTTATTCAATGATGACTCTATTAAAAACCAGTTTGATTTATTTCTTACTTCTTTCAACTACAATCATCGTCATAATTTAATAACAAGACCAAGTAATAAAACATGTATTGATCATGTGTATACACACATTTGCACTGATATATCTTCTATAGAAAATTTTATCAGTGATCATAATGCGTTAATAATTTTATTGAATAAAAAAATTAATTTAACCATATTAAATCGTATCAAGCAGTTAAAGTATGTTATAGCAATATTATCACTGATATAAACAATTTTTTGCCAAGTAGTAATAATTACAGTAATCTAAATGCTAATAATATGTGTGAAATGTTAGTTTCTGATACCAAACAAATTATTGATTCAAATTCAATAGTAAGGGATTCAAAAATTGACTGTAGAGATTTGTTAGTTCCATGGATGAATAATAATTTAAAAAGTCTAATTAGAGAGAAGAACAAATTAAGAAATAAATATAAACGTAATCGAAATAATTTAAATTTAAGGTCAGATTTCGTTAGTTTAAATAAACTTGCATCTAAATTAATTAAAAATTGTAAAAAAAACTATTATGCTCACCGTATTGAGTCTTGTGTGGGTGACCAGAAAAAACTATGGTCTTTTATAAATGAACTGTCGGGTAAATCAAATAAAAATTAAATTAAATTTTTAATAAGTAATGATAATACTTACATTGAAGACCCAAAGCTTATTGCTGATGAATTTAACAATTATTTTGCTAACATTGGTTTAATTATATCTAATTCAGTAAATGTGAGACCTAATGATAATATTAATTTCTTTTCTACTTTAAATAATGATTTCCCCAATTTTCAGTTCAAAAAAGTAAATGTAACGTTAATCTCAAACGTTTTAGGTAATTTAAAAAGCAAAAAGTCTGTGGGACATGATGGAATTTAATTTCTGATTTATACAATAAAATAGTCGATGATTGCTCCTTTCAAAATATTCTTAAAATTCAAAAAGTAGTTCCCATCTACAAAGAGGGTGTAAAAACTGATGTTTCAAATTACAGACCTATAGCCATACCTTGTGTATTTTCTAAAATAATTGAAAAAGCCATGTATATTGATATAAATAATCATCTGATATCCAACAACTTTTTGTTTCCTTATCAATATGGGTTCCAAAAAGGGATTGGTTCTCAAAATATTTTAATTGACGTTGTAGATATGATCTGTGAGAAAATTTCTGACTTTAATATTGTTACAGGTTTATTCATCGATTTGCAAAAAGCTTTTGATACAGTTAACCATTATTTGCTTCTAACAAAATTATCTTTTTTAGGCTTTAGATTTGGTTCGCTGAAGTTAATGGAAAGCTATTCAAAGAATAGAAATCAGTTTGTTTCGTATAATAACTGCTTTAGCTCCTACAATTCAGTTAACATTGGTATTCCTCAAGGCTCTATATTGGGTCCTTTATTATTTCTAATCTACATAAATGATATACACAAAATGCCATTAATAGGTAAATTATACCTATTCGCACACGACTGCAGCTTGTTCTACTCTGGTAATAATTTAGAAGCTATTAAATCTCATTTAGAGCATGATACGATGATAATAACGGAGTATTTCAGATTAAAGAAAATCGTTATGAACGCGGAAAAAACTAAAATCATCCATTTTAGACAGCGTCAAAGAAATATAGGTTGTATAGAAATTAAAATTTGAAAGAAAGTTGATGAAATTAAATTTATTGGAGTCATATTTGACAAATAATTAAGTTGGCAGCCACATGTTGATATGTTAGATAGAAAGCTCAATACTTTTAATGGTATTTTATTTAAATATAAATCCAAAATTCCTAATAGTATTAAGCTAAAAATGTATCATGCATATATAAATTCTTCATACTTTCATTTTAATACTAGAAACCGGAATAATATTAGGATACCAAGATTTAATAATGTGCTAGCATCTCAGAGAATTTCAGTGTCAGGATCTTGGTTATACAATCGGTTACCTAGTAATATTAAAAATATAGCCTTAGTGGGTTCTTTTAAAAAACGACTAAAGGAGTTTCTTTTGGAGTCGGATCATTTGTTTAACTTAATATAATGCTTAATATAAAATTTAATAAAAATATATAATTTGTGTATCTTAATAATATATAATCTAAAATTTAAAATTTAAAATATTATTTAAGATTTATTTAAGTTTTTATAATTTATTATTCAAGATTTCTTGTATTTTATTTTTTTTGTATTTTTTTTATATAGCTTCATTAAGATTAATATAGTTTATTCTAAAAGCGCTTGTTGCCTTCTTTTATAGTATGTATGTTTCTACAATGCCACTTAGGCGAAGAAACTATCTAATGAATTATTGTATTATAACTTTTGAAATAAAAAAAAAAAAAAATGGCCGAAATCAAGGATTTGGCTTCAACTTGAATTATAATTACTCAATAGGGGCCCCTAGTTTTCTTATAACTACATAATAATATTACAAGTAACTACACAATTGTAACAACCTCTCACAAAAATAAAGAAACTTACTAAATTGTATCTAATCTTAAAGTTGGAACATTTAGTTGTAAGAAATCGAATATATTGAAAATTATTAAAGCTGTAACAAAACACATAATGCATGTTATAATCTACATAAACATCTGTTTTTCATTAACATTTTAGGCACTTTTAAAAACATAAACAATACAAAAACATATGTATAATAATTTGACTAAAATGCATATAGTGATAATTTTAATAACAAGAATAATACAAAACCAAAAAGGATCATATAAATTGTAAATATTTTATTTTTAGTTTTTAATTACATATAAGGTGTATTATCGTCTGATTGGCATTGTTGAAACATTATAAGTATACATAAAAAATTTAAAATAAAATTAATCATTTAACAATTTTCAACTTTAAAGACTATTTTTTTAAATTGTAAAAATTAATCAAATATTCAAAAGCAAAAAAGAAATACAAAATATAAAACACTAGAAAATTTAACCTAAAATATAAAAATTAAGTTGATGCAATTTAAAATAATGGAAACTAAATGATACCTAACGTGTCAATTAATATATATTAATTTAGTACCGATCCTTGGGGAACTCCAAAACTAATAATATTACTTATGTTATTTTTATTTTTATGACATACATACTGTACCCTGTTTTTTAAGTACTTCTCCATAGCTCTCAAAGATTGCTCTACAAACTGTATCAAATTATATAGTCATATATTGAATCAAAGACTTTCTTTAAATCCAAAAACACTCCTGCTACCATTTTCAATTTGTCTAAGTTCTCACATATTGTATAAATAATATCTGTTAGAGAATTTCGTGGTTCCATCAATAAATTTCTGAAATCCACAGATAAATCCAGAATTTTGGATTGTTTAACGCGAGTTTTACTATCTTTAGGAAAGATCGATATCAACTTAATTAATACGATCGTACACTCCTAAAGAAGGTGAAATGTTAATATTAAAAATTCATTTATTTCAAATTTAATAATTTTTCCTAATTCTAACTTGCTGGAAACTTTTGGTGTAAAGATTCAAACTAAATATTTACATTATAAATTACTATATTATGTCCCAGTTCTATTTTTAGTACTGGACCCCTACCGCGTATTCCGATTTTCGTAAAACGAATTTCGTATTCGAAAGATTGGTACTATGTAATACGAAATTCGAGTTAAAATAAGTTTGACAACTCGAAAATCGTATATACGAATCCGAATGTAAATTTTCGTACCATGTAATACTACTTTCGAACATTTTTTAACATATTGTATCCGAATGGTTTTTTGTTATCGAATGGAGGTAAAACTTGGTTTGTTTTAAAATTAAGTGAGTTATTTAAAAATATAATAATACTTAATATTACAATAATAACTAATAATATAAAAAAAACTACATTTATATTTAATTTAGTATTTAAAAAAATTTACATTATTTCATATTTGTGTTTTATAGATTAGGCTTAAACAAAAAACAACACCATCTTAATTTAAAATAATTATGGAGTTTCAAAACGAAATACAAATACAATAAAAATTAGTTTTAATTAAAAAATAAAAAATAATACTTTTCAAAATAATAAACACACATTTAAAGTATACAAAAATATGACTGACTATTAGAAATTCGGAAACTTACGCTACCAACTTAAATGAGGTTTATTTCCTTACGAATTTGATACGCGGTACCAATTAATTTTACATTCGAATCGCAAATTCGGATAATCGTTCGAATCCGAATTTCAAACAGGGTAGGGGAGGGGGCCTGATTGAATCAATCTAACAAATATTGAATCTGTAGAATCCTTTGTAAATAATTGGTCCCTAACTAACCCATTGATGCAAAAATGTTGGAAAATATTATTTCTTACCGCTACAATTTTAGACATGCATTGATGGTCTCTAAATTACTATTTTGAATCACATGATTTTCCATTTATTTTGGGAAATTATGATTCATGAAATTGAATTGATAAAGGATTTAGCCAATATGTTCCTTTAAGTAAAAACAAAGATACAATGCTTTTTCACATTGGTTCAACAGTTAGATCATAAAGAACTAAGAAATAAGAAAAAACAAATCTTTATTGCAATTTCACATATCTATAAAACTTTGTACAATAACTATGTTAGTAAAATATTGTCTGAAATCATCCCGAATCGTTAAGTGCTTTGGAACTATGTCAGCTCAATACGAATTTGTAAACCTAATGACTTACCAACATTTGGATAATTATTCCAAAAAAACTTTAATAAATTGCAATGTTAGTAAAAGGTTTGTAGAGAATTTCTTATATAATCTTAATAATAATACATTCCTCGGTCCTGTTAGAGTTCCTGTACTTATCTTAAAAAAGTGTTCTAATTCATTATTCGCTTCTCCAATATCCATTCTATTGAATATTTTCCTTCAATCTGGTATCTACCCATAAAAATACGGTTAAGATGACTTAATTAATTACCTACCCATTGCCAAATTTTCTTCGATTCCTGAATTTTATCGCCACTGTGTTCTTTTCCTAATACATAACCAGCATGATGGATTTATAAAATGTAAACCTAACTTTGTAGAATCAACGCCAGCCTTTATTAATAAAATGGAGAAAGGCCTGCAAACATATGTAATTTATATTGATTTCACCAACGCTTTTGACAATTGTGTCTATTAAAAGCAAAACATGCTTTAGTCCATCATAACTAATTTTGAGAAAAAGCCAAAAAAAAATTTTTTTATTGGCTTTTTATTTACATATGGATAAGATATGGTTTTGCTTTTTTTTTTTTTATATAATTCCAAGTCTATGGGATGAACACCCTAACTGCTTCTTACACAGAGATTTGGAATACACAATCACATACAATAGCTTTTTTCTGTAGAATTTTTTGTGGTATATCTACTAATTTAAATGTGGAAAACTATATCTATTGTAGAGTTCGCCTTCATAATAGTATAGTTCCATTTTATTTTTTTAGTGATAACCAAAACTCTCAACTATTTATCATTTATTTTATCCCAATGATAAAGGGTACTGAACCAGGTCGAAAAATCCACAAAGCATTTTTTGCCTTCGTCGGGAATCGAACCTGGGACCTTTCCGTAGAAAGGCAGGTGCTCTACCTACTGCGCCACCCAGCATGTAGCAGCATTATTATTTTAATTTTTAAATAGGGATAAAATATTGTTTTGCATTTATTTTTCCGTTCATAACGTACAGTTTTTATTTACGAATCTAACGGTATCAATATGTCAATAAAAAAATTTTTGGGGAACAGTATGCTTTTTTGTGGCAAACTAAGTAGTTCCCCAACGCGGTCACTTGGGGTCTCTAGTATTCATCATTTCGGTCAATCTGTAATTAAAAACTCTGAACTTAAAATTTATGTAGAAGCTCCTGCTTTTGTTTTTAGAATTGATGATAATAACATACAGTTCGTGTCCATTTTAACTGGATAGATATTTCTTTCTTCCAACAGTAGAACACATTTGTAATATATATTAAATCGGTTCAATATAAATGTTTGTTTAGCTAAAATTATACTATATATTATATATATATATATATATATATATATTTACGACAAAATTAAACTGTATCTTTATTAAATACAGAATTATATAATAACAAATATAATTTTATGAGATAAATTTTGTAATAAATAATATTTCTCTTCCATTACAGTGTCCAAATTGCAACAGTATTCAATATTAACAGAATTCAAATTAAAACCGAATAAATCTAAACTTTACAAATGGAATAGCTTTAACTTCTTATCTCAAAAATCAAATACAAAATAAAATTGCAATAATAAACATAATACACTTGCACACTAAATATTTTGAAAATATTAAAATAGATTATAATAAAAGTGAAACCTGAATAAATCTTGAATATTTTTAAATATAATTTTTAATAATAAAAATAACATAAAAATATGAGCTAAAATTATTCAAAAACCAATATGATAATTGCAAAATTGGAATCAATTAAATAAAATAAAAAAATCAAACTACAAAGAAAATTATGAAAATTTACAAAAGAAAAACAGGAACTCATAAACAAAACATTGAATCACAATGGAAATTATAATTATATAAAAACGTAATTTAAAATCTAAAATAATTATATTGTTCTTAACATTTATTATAAATGACAAGACTATTTAAACTAATCATAAACATAAAGTTAAAAATATATACACAAAAATATAGAAAATATGTTAAATTATTTTAATTTAATCTTAAAAACAAATAAATCAATTGTGATAAAAAACCAAAATATTCAAAATATGAAAAGGATACTAGTCTGATGGTTTACATTTTACTTTAATTTATTTTTATTTATTTTATTTATTTTATTATATTTATTTTTCTCAAATATACATATATGGTTATTTTTAAATAATAATTATAGAAATTTTAAAATAATTTTCATCTTTAAACATTAAACTTTATTTCAAAACAATATAAAGGATAATATAAGAAAAATAATATAACTAATTTCCTAATATATATCTTGAATATATATATATATATATATATATATATATATTTACATAAATAAACTATAGTCATATATGTGTATCGACATATATTTGGGTCATACTAGTCATTTCAAAATACCAAAGAAGAGTTATTAAATAGTTCATTGAAAAAATGAACATAAAAACGACTCACATGTACATAATATAGAAACACTATAATAATATAAGTAAATTTAATAATTAATACTACTCCTACAATATTTTAATAAATGCTAATTAGAAATGTTATTTTATTTAATTATAATAATGATGTTAATGATTTAACAAAATCTTAATTGATTAAAAAAAAAATGTATTAGATCCAGAATACATTTAATTAATAATTAAAAAAAATAAAATAAGAGTTTTTCCACTCCAAAAATAAAAATATTTAAAAAGGAAAAAAAACCTATAATACGATTTATAGTATTCAAAGACCATTAAATATGGAATCAATCAACGAAATAATTGAGCAACAAACTTTAAATGATCAATTAGTTATTACACCATCACCAATTGGTTCACAAACTAACTCAAATAATGGTTTAACAAATATATCATCATCAGAAATATGCAATTTAAATAATAGTACCAATTCCAATAACATTAGTCGTGATGTTACAACAAGAATCGTTATGGTTACAAATGGTTCAGTTATTGATTCAAGAACAACAACATCAAATATAAATAATAGTTCATTATTAAATGGTAATAATCGCAATAATAATACTAATAACACTAATAAAATTAATAATAATAATAATAATAGTAATAGTAATAGTAATAGTAATAATACTAATAATAATATCAATAATAATACTAATAATAATACTAATAATAATAATAATATCAATAATAATAATAATAATAATAATAATAACACTAATAATAGTAATAATAATAACAATAATAAACATCAAGAATGTGAAGATAAAGCAACAATTACAGCTGGATCAGTAGCACTTGAACCATTATCTATTAGTACAAGTGAAAATAGCTTAATTCATTTAAGTTTAAATCATCATCTACGAAGTCATCATCATCATTCGCATCACAATCAACAACAAAAACATCAACAACATCAACAACATCAACAACAACAACATAATTCGCAAAATCATCATCATCAATCAAGAATAATTGCTCATAGCTGTGGTATTAATGTCAATAATAATGGTAATAATAATAATAATAATAATAATAATGATATATCAAGATTAGAATTAATTAAACAAGAACATAAATTAACGAATATAAATGTTGTAACTGGTGTAACTAGTGGAGGTAGTGGTAATGGTGATGATTCAATATCTCCAAATAGTATTGATAATTCAATGGATCGTAATCCACATCATCCACATCATCATCACTCAGGTAATAGAAATACCAAAATTTTGATTTTCTTCAAAATAATCAATTCAATATTTTATTTAAATAGTGAATCAGAATAGTCGACAACAAAATCTGCAACATCAACAACAACATCATCTTCATCATCATCATGAAACGTTATCGGTTATTGTACAACCACATGATGATTCACGTGATTCACAACTATTATCACCTGGTAAATTAACACCCTCATCATCAACAGAAATAATAGACCCTAGTGATTTTACACGTTCATTACATGAACCAACTTATCAAACTTTAACATCAGTTAATGGACGTATGTCACCACCAGGTTTCTCACCAACATCATCATCATCATATGCAACTTTAACACCATTACAACCTTTACCACCAATATCAACAATGTCTGATAAATTTGCATATGGTGGACGTGCAAACAATATCAGTAATTCATTTAATAATATTATACAAAGTAATAATAATAATTTAGGTGGCTTAAGTTTAAGCAGTTTAAGTAGTGTTCAATCTTCATATAATTATGATAAATTACCATCAATTGGTATGGTATCGCCGCATAATTATTCATCACCAACAAATACATTAACTGGTATTGGTATATCACAACAAACGTCTCCATTATCACCCCAAAGCTCTTATAGTCATAATGAATTATCTCCACAAAAGAGTATATCACCATCTGGTTATGATTCCCCATATAATCATCAACACCAACATCATCATCATCACCATCACCATCATCACCGGGATGTTGTTAACGGTCGACAAGAATTACAGCAACCACAACATCAACAACAACCACAACATCAACAACAACAACAACAGCAGCAACAACAACAGCAACAACAACAACAACAACAACAACATCAACAACAACAACAACACCAACAACAAAAACCACATCAGCAGCAGCACCAACTACGGCAACAAAAACAACGACATAGTCCGCAATTGAGTCCCCAATCGGATTCATTAAATCATTCACCAAATGACGGCAACACAATTGTAACTGGTTTTAATAGTAATAATTCAGCAAACTTAAGTGTTATTAATGGTTTAACAACAATTACAACATGCCAACAACAACAACAGCATAATAATAATAACAGTAATAGCAATAACACAAATGCAAATAATAATGGTAATATTAATTCACAAATCTCACCATTGGCTCAAACTGGTTTAGTACAAATTTCTCATATAACAAATCGTGATACTGATATTATACCACCCTCACCATCTCCTCCATCAATAATAGCAATACAGCATCAACATCATCATCATCAGCAACAAACAAACAATGAACATCATCAACATCGTCAACATCAGCAACAGGATCAGCATCATAGTTCATCTGGTCATATTATAACAACCAAATCAACATTAACAAATAATAATAATAATGGCTTAATCGTAACGCATCATAATGGCCACTCTGTAAATAATATTTCAACAATAATGCAAGGCAATACAAATAATAGTCATGATAGTAATAGTAATTTTAATAATAATAATAATAATAATGATAATAATAATAATAATAATAATAATAGTAATAATACTAATAATAATAATAGTAATAATAATAACAATAATAATAATAATAGTAATACCAATAATAGTAATAATAATACTAATAATAATAATAATGGTAATAACAACAATAATATAAATACGATCATTGGATTAAATTGTGGTAATGACAGTCCTATTACTGTCACAGCTTTAACCAGTGATATTGAAGAAATCAATACAAAAGAATTAGCTCAAAGAATATCAGCTGAATTGAAACGTTATAGTATACCACAAGCGATATTTGCCCAACGTGTTTTATGCCGTTCACAGGGTACATTATCTGATTTATTACGTAATCCGAAACCATGGTCAAAATTAAAATCAGGTCGTGAAACATTTCGTCGAATGTATAAATGGCTACAAGAACCAGAGTTTCAGAGGATGTCCGCTTTACGAATGGCAGGTATGTAAAATAAAACTAAGCATATCTGGTATCAGCTTTCTTTTTTTTTACACTACTCTATTGCAAAAATGTTGGCCCATCCCTTAAAATGATCACAATAAAAGATGTTGTTTGGGCAATTACTATTTATAAAAGTTTTAATTAAAAAAAAAATGATAAATCCCTTTGTCAGTGCTAAAACGGATGTGGATCATGTTTTTTCCCAATAGAGTGGTATATAGTAGTTAAATTAATTTTGATATTTTCTACGAATGTATTTCTCGGATAAAAAATTAAAAAAATATACCTTTTTACCGTTTCAAGAACTATGTTTGAATTTTTTTTTACAATAAAAATATCTAATTAGATTTTATTTTTATTGCAGCTGCTCAAATTCCACAACGTGGTAGTAAGTGAAAATTTCTAAAATTATTTTTAAATATAATCTTATTTAAATTTTACTTTTAATTATTTCTAAATATGAATAAATAGGTTGCAAGAGAAAAGAAGAAATCCATCAAGATCATATGCCACAACCAAAAAAACCGCGATTAGTTTTTACAGATTTACAGAGACGAACTCTACAAGCTATTTTTAAGGTAACAAAAAAATATTAAGACGTACAAAAATATACAACGTACTGCATGTTGTCAATTCAATAATATTTCAATTATTCTAGTTTTACTTATTTTTATTCGATCACAATAATAATTATTACAAAACTATTATTGTTGTTTCGATCTTTACTCAATTGCTTTGCAATCACACAAAATAATCCTACTTCGAAATCCTACATGGATCCATATTGCAGACTTAACAAAAAGACATTCAGCAAAATGAACACTTATAATTTGAACATTTGGACATTTGAAAAAACTTAATAACCCTGATTTGGGGTCCAACTCTAAAGTCCCTCCTAATTCAGAATCTCACATATACATATATAATATAATTCGAATTATCATTTTCCTATTTTATTTTGGTCAAGTGGTTAAGGTGATAGTGTTATTTTTGAAAAAAAATAAAAATAATGAAAAATAATTGAATATAATTGAAAATAAACTTTCATTATAATATAGATACATAATAAAATGCCTAAAGACCATCCGGGGTAACATCTAATTTTCAAAAGGATAATGTTATATCCTAAAAAAACTTCATTACATTATTTTGAGTTATGATTCTGATAGAAAATAATCTTATCAGGGCCTAATTATTCATCAGAGAGGCCTAAGTGTTTAGAAAGTTGATTTCAATGACCACATATTAAACCAACCAATCAACGTACATATAGTATAGAGTATCTAAAAATTTTTTTTTATTTATATTAACATTTGCCTTTCATTGGATATTTTCACACAAAGAATATTTCCCAAAAAATTGATTCTTTTTTGCAACAAAATAATTCTTAATAAATGGTAAATCTGTTTTCTCTTAAGTTTAATTGTATTTTTTTTATATTCTTGAAGTAATCTTAAATAATTTAACAAGCTAAAATTCAAAATAACTTTTTATTTTCCATTTTTATTGTTTATAAAATAATATAAAAAAAAGTAATAATTAAGTAACTAATCTGTCACCACTTCATTAAACTTTACTTCATAATTAAGTTGAACTTCATAATGAAGTATAGTCTGTCAAGGGTATAAATTGTAATATTTTGATTGGCTTATTTTGAATCAAACTCTTAAATTCCTTTAATTATTTTTATTACATATACATTTCAACCACAAAGCGCTTATAATAGTGGAAACTGTCCCCCAAAACCCTATTATTGAAACTGATGCTGATTGATATAAAGTAGCCCTAAAATATACTATTTTAAAAAAAATTATAATTATAAAACGAACTCTATATCTACAAATTAACATTAATATATTCCCAAAGTTGTATAAATAAAAGACTTGGGAGTATTCTTCGATATTAAGGTATGATTTCATCTTCAGACATTGAATAAGGTCAACTCTATGCTTGGTTTTATTAAACGTTGGGCAAAAGACTTTAACGATCCCTTATGTACTGAATTATCTTTACACCTGCTTAGTTAGACCTGATAGAATTCTACAACATATTAACAGAATTGAATCGGTCCAAAAAAAAAATTGCTCAGATTTGCTTTACGCAATCTCCCATGGGAAGATCCATTAATATTACCTCCATATATGAGCACAGATTGAACTTACAACATCTCATTACGCTTGAGAAACGCAGAACTGTATATAATATTCTTACCTGAATTAATAAAAGGGAAAATTTTTTCTACCCAATTACTCGTTAAGCTCAACTTTTGTTCTAATTCCAGATTACGATCTAATAATGTGTTTAACTTACAGTTTGACAGTAACGAACATGCATCGTATATGATATTCATTGGCCTATGTATATTTTTATAGATTATATTATGTTATTGTAGCTCATTTATGTTAGTTTTGCTTTTTTCATTTATTCATTTTTAACTCAATTGTTAAATATTTTGATTTGTAAAATTTAACTACATGTGGGCATATCATTGCAGAATTATTAATTTTAGTTTTTTGTTATTTTTTTTTTTTGGAATTATAATAAAGTTTTCTATTCTTTTTTTTTCATTTTATGTTTCTTTTTGTTTTTATTTTTTTTCTTGACTTAACTTAAATTGTAATAAATAAATATTATATTCTGGGGTGGCATTGTGTAACTTTGTTTCAAACATTTCGGTCGAAACAAAATGTTGTCGAAACAAAATTTGGATGACATTACGTAATTTGAAACGTTAATTTATTTTGAAACGCACGAAAAAACAGTGAAACACTTTATATAATTCCCTTTTTGATTTGTTTCGTTAAAATTTCAACAATTACTGCTAGAAAATAATATTAAAATAAAAAAAATGGAAAAAACTAAAAGAAATTGCAACTGGATACAAGTAAAAGAAGCTAATAATAATACCAAAATTTTTATTTTTTTTTATTCTGAAAATTTTTTTTCTTTACAGAAAATCATTATAAATTTACTTAATTTTTCATTTTATTGGAATTTTTATTTCTGTGCGTTTCTAAAATAAATATTCCAATAAAAATCATGTATTAATTTATTATTTTTTTTTAAATTTACCTAAAAGCGTCAACTATTTTTCAATCGCCAAAATTTGGTCGTATCAAATGTAAAAAAAGTAGCGTTTCAACCTTACGCAATACCAAAATATGTCGTACCAATTTTGAAAAGATTGAAACAAAATAAAAATGGTCGAAACAAAATTATGCAATGCCACTTTTTGAAAATAGTCGAAACAAACCGACGTTTCAAATTACACAATGCCACCCCTGACTTGCTTGATTTAAGCTCGGTATAAGTACCAACATATTAATAATAAAATAAGAAAAAGACGACATATTTATATGAAAATGAAAGTAGCATGACAGTAGTGTAATAGCAGAAATTATATTATATACATAGATAGTTCATCTCGAATAAGTTTTCTTAAGCGTTTTCAATATGACGAGAACACCCCAAAGAATAATTTTGCTCACACTATGAGAAAAAAAATCAAAACAATCTTAAATTCTCATCTCTGAAATATCAAAATCAAACAAATAGCTATTCGCTTTTTGTTTTTCATGTTTAATTTTAATTTAATTGACTGCCAGCCAGTGAATAAAAAGAATGTGTGTCGAGTGAGAAGCTAATTAGATCCATCCATACATGAAACATTACATATGCAAGTGTTTAGGATATTTTATTATGTTACAGCATAAAGGAAGTATAATATAGAGAAACTACGCGGAACAAAAAATTTTTTTTCAATATTTCTTAAATTTCACTTTATCGTAGAACCCCAGAGAAAAAATATATTTCATAGGCCAAAATATCCCAGAGCGTAAATTATAATATCTCTTATAAATTATAATATTTCTCTTGATTTTGTATATCGCATACGTATTCAATTATCTTGATAATAAAATCGCAATTCCTTCCTTATAATTTATATATGTGTGTCGTGTGATATGTGTGTAAAAAAAAAGAAAATAAGCAAAGAATATACATAATAAGAAGTATATTCCAGTGAACCGAAGTTAAGACATTTTTACTAACAATATTTTCTTATGTAAGAAATTGTGAGAAAGAAAGAGTGCGATATAAACCATTTAAAAAACAACTTCATTTTTGCAATGTAATTTTAAATAGCCCACGGGAGATTTTTGTTTATTTATTTAGCCCACTAGAGATTTTTCATGTGTACAGTCGTCTGAAATTTTGTGTACGAATTTTTTTTAAATAAACGTATTAAATTTATAAGGGTATGAGAATAAATAAATTTTGAATGATTGAATTTTTCCAGGTACCTACATAAAATAATATTGGTTTCAAAAACATGTTATTTCTTAAACATCATATTATTTTCTTTTATTGGCTTATAAGGGAAGTACATTTTTTTCTTATTCATGTATTTTCAATTTACACATTTTTTCAGGTATTGAAACATGTAGTTAAAAGGAAAATGAAGCGGTTTTTTTTATGAATGACTCGATGCGTTTTTAGTTTCTGAAAAATTAAATTGTGCATTTTAATCATCAATTAACTAATATAAGTAACTACTCTAAACTACTATAAATAACTAATATAATGCATTTTAACGGTAACTGGCAATTTTATAAATAGGTAACAAATTTGAATAATAATAATATAAACATTTCAAATTTGAATAAATATTATTTTTTATTGGTATGCAAAAAATTAGTATATAAGAAAATACTTAGAAAAAAATAAATGCAGAGTATATAGGAAAATTAAGCAGTGTATGTTATATTTAAAAATAAATCAACTCTAACGGTTAAAAAAAGTTTTTATAAAAACTATTCTATATACAATTTTTTAAAAACGTTTTGAAAATGAGAAAACATTATCGTGTTAAGTGTTTGGTGTGCGGTACTGAAAAAAATCATAATTTGGAAATAAACTAACTAACTAAAAATAAATACGATATTTCTTTCATACAAAAAAATCGTTCGTTGGTTCGTTTTTCCATTTAGTATTTTGAATTTTTATCTCTCTCTCACAAACTAAATTCTTATGACTATCTATTTCTTACAATATTGGAAATCGACTGGAAAAATGGTGAGCAACACATTGACAAATTATAAAATTTTATTCCAGTGAACCTTCTTATTATGGATATTCTTTGAAATAAGGTAGTAGGGAAAGGACATAGAAAAAATGTAATATATGTTTTGTTTACATTCATGCACACATACAATGATTTAATTTTTATTGTGTTTGGCCAAAACAAAAGAACACCTGCAACAATGCCGTGTGTGTAAATTGTTTTTGTAATTTTTAATTTTTTGATTTTGTTTTTGGACTGAATTTGTATTTTTTATTAATTTCAATTTTAAAATAAAATGAAAAATTATTTTTGTACTATTGCCTTGAAGGAGAAATACATAGGTATCATAGGTAACTTAGATAGGTTTTGAAAAATAAAAAAATAAATATATAGGTACGAATTGAATTTGTGGCTGTAAAATTAAAATTCTTAAAATAAAAATTTCACAAATGTGTATGTACATATATATTTTGCAATAGGTAGATAGATATATGACTATTTTAAATAAAAGCGGAATTGAAGTTTAATAAAAAACTAATAAATATTTTAAATGTACATGTAATCCTCCTCCATCACATCCAGAAATTTGTGAATTACCCTCTTATAACATGCTACGTACCTCTAGCAACACGGTTACATTTTTTTATTTATGTAAATGCAACAAGGTGAAGGTTTTGAGGATGTGGCTATTCAAGATCTTCAATATTTATTAGTTACGAAAGCGATCTGGTAGAATTGGCATTAGAAACTGTAAATGAAGTTCTTTATGCGAACAGTAAAACTGATTGTTTATAAATAAAAATAATCATAACTAAACAAATACAAGAGAAAAGGATTTGCCTAAGCATAATATAAATAACAAATATTTCAGTACATCAAATATTACAGTATCGTACAATACATACAATATTTAACTTTGTTTTGTTGTTTTCTCTTTTGTTCATCAAAATAAAAAATAACACTAATGGAAGCGTCTAAACTGTATAATTTCTAATTCTTTGATTTGTTCTAGGATTGAATTGGAGTTTTGTTTTAATTTCAAATAAAATGTAAAATTCTATTTAAATTACTTTTTTATGCGTTGAAAAATAACATTTCATAGGCCCCACTTTGAGAGGTTTTGAAAAAAAAAATGTACCTATATTTTGGAATTTGTGGCTCTAAAATTAAAATTCTTTAAATAAAAATTTTACAAATGTACAAATAATATTTACCTACCTATGTTGTAAAATATATTTTAAACAAAGAGAAAAAACCGAATTGTAGTGTAATAAAATAATAAACACTTTGAATTAAATAAAAATAAATAACTTCAATATAAAAATTAAAATTAAAAATTAAATAAACAAAAATAAATTCTCAAATTTATTATAATATTACTAGTATTAACAATATTATAATATTAGAAAAAATAAATAATTTATTATACCCTTATCATGATTCTCGAATCGAACGTACAAGTAGGCGAATTCGCCGTCATGCGATCATGATTAGCGAAGCGAACTTAATACGTTCGACAATTTGTCGAATGAAAAATTTATGTGACAACCGTAAAACAAAAATAAAAAAAAATATTTTATTGTTTTTCAAGTAAAAATGGAGGGGAGTATAAATTTTAAAAAAAATGTGAGAATATTATTTACAAAATTTATGAATAATATAATAATATGATATTATTTGCAGCTATAAAAAAAAAGTTTGATAAGCTGGTGCAATTGAGAGAATAATGATTAGCCTTGTGAGAACAGCAAATTGGAATAAAAGTGCATTAAAAGTGTTGTGGAATCGATTTGCAACCGAATTAAAAGTATTAGGATCTTCAAAACGTGAATTCAAAGAGTGGAATAAATCATTGTTTATTTGTTTATTCGTCTATGTACTGCGTGTTGATAATAATATGATTACAGGTATTGCAAAAAAAATATATATATAAAAATAACAGGCGTAGGAACAAGCTGTCGATGCTCTGTTGAGCAAAGAACAAAATCCAGAGAATCCAAATTAATCTAGAGAGCCGTTCTAAGTGTTGTTACAAATTCAAATACACTTGAAGAAACCTAAAATGAAAAATAGCAGTAAATATATCCGAAACAATCGAAACTCTGAATTATTGCCAGTGATAATTTCATTCATCGTATTAATGTTACTATTGGTAATATATGTTACTAATGTTACTATTGGTAATATATTTCATTTGTTCTAATTTAAGGCTTCGATTTATGTTTCACTGAATTTAAAATATAATCATCTTTATGCAACTGAAAGTTTTTTATTAATCTAAATATACTTGTCAAAATATTTAATTTTCAAGTGTTAGGTTAGCAACGACTTTTCCACAGCGAATAAATTTATTCGCGAATCATGATCACATTTACGCGAACGTTCGACTAGCATATTCGCTTCGACTCATATTCGATTCGAGAATCATGATAAGGGTATTAATTTATGTTTTCAATTACTTCAATGTGCTTATCTTTTTTGTGCCATACTGCAGTAAAGGTGGATTTCCTCTTAATGGACGAAAGTCCGCACAAATTTTTTAACCATTCAAAAAATTTTATTTTACCAACACACACACAAAAAATCCTCTCCGGGCATTTTCTTCATCCAATTTCTTAGTTAAAATATTTTTAACTTTTGGCTGAAGGACGAAGTCAAAAAAAAGGATAGATATATAATTATTTGATAAATATTTATTGCTATCTCGATTTATGAATGAACGCATTCACATATAGAATTTCAAATGTTTTTTAAGAAAAAGATATGAGATGTAATTTTTTTTGTTTTTTAGTATAAGATTATTGTGTTTCTAACAAGTTATTTATATTTTAAGATAAAAGCAAAGCGCTAAATTTTATTTATTTCGAATATTACAATGTTATTATCCATTATTACTCTTAACAAAATTTTAAATTTTGTTAATAAAAATAATATCAACGCATGTAGAGTATTTTTCAAACGTCAACCATAGAGTAATCATATAAGTAGAGTATTCACGTAAAACAATATTTGTTAATCATTTTCTTCTAAAAATGCCGTCCCATTTTTACTCAATACCCCAAAACACTCAAATATAATTTTCGAAACTCAATTATTTTTACTCAAAATTTTTTTTTATTGAGAAGAATATTTCATACAATGCCACTATACTTCTAGCCTATTCACAAAATGATTTTTTCGGAATTTTATCGAATTACGATTTCGTTTTAAGTTTTGTTTTAGTTTTGTGTATAAAGTTTTGCTCTCCCAGTGACTAGGCTAGGAGTATAGAGGCATTGTTTGATAATTTGAAAAGTATTTACATACCTATGTACTTTTCATTTATATGAAGAGTGTATATCTTAATATCGTATATGTGTTCACCATACATTTACATATCTAATTCAATACAAAAAATGTATGTATATAGAAAAATGTAAACAAAAAAACACAATTAATCGCAAAGATAATGAATGAAATTATATCCATACAATAATAGGTCAATGATAGCATCACATAATCCAGAAATTTTTTTTAAAAATAATGCTAATAAAAGAATAAAATTTATTAGTAATGCATTACAAATCGTGAAGTTTGTACGGAATACCGTTTTGTTTTGTTTTCTCAGAAGTTGGTTAAAAACCGTATTTCTATTTCAGATGAAATAATTTCTGAAGAAATAAAAACAGCCAACAATCCATATAAAGAATAAAATATCTGTAATAAAAAGTTTTATTTTTTTAAATTTTGATAGCTTGTTTGTTTGTTTGTATTCATAATTATATTATGTATTCATATATATACTATTCATATTATTATCTACGGTAAGAAACAGACAAAATTAACAAAACCAAAATTGCTGAAAATTTAAAAATACATGTAGGTACCTACTTTTCAGTATACTTTTCAATAGAAATTAATTTGAATTATTTTTAATTTTACAAAACCAACATTATTTTTTTTGTCCCTTTCTTCTATAAAATTTGAAATCACAAATTTCATAAACCACATTGACCAAGTCCAAATAAAAATATTAATTCTTCAAATTTTAAAAATTAAAGCAAAATAACAACAAATCCAGCAATAATCTTGAATTCTTTCAATTTCTAAAAAAAAATTCAATACTTTGATTTGTAATATTATTTGTGGTCTATTGAAAGGACTTTAAACGCATGTATAGTTTTTTTTATACACATTGTGTAATTTTTAAGTTTTATCACATAAGTAAAGTAGAAATGCGAGCAGCGAAATAAAGAAGTATGTATATACTTAGCTAGCATGCACATTCGCATATAACTATACAATTTTGAGTACCTATACATACAACTTTTATATTGTTGACACTGTTGGCAGCATAATAAGAAATAAATATGTTCATAAGTAGTAGGTACACAAAATCTTTTTATTTATGAGTACAAAATACATTGCGCTCAACTTATAAGCAGTTAAAAATTGAGTAATATTATTTTGAGTGAACACAGAATTTTGATATTTGAAAAAGTGACTAGCAAATTTTGTTCTACGTGAACACTCTACTTATATGATTACTCTATGCGTCAACCTTGTTTGTCTACATAACAAATGTCAGTGTTTCGCGCATTGAGAGGAAATCATAAATTTTTCTTTAATGGTATTTGTGTTTCAATTATAGTGTAAAATAAAATTGTCCGTCCATGAAGAGGAAATCCACCATAAGTAAATAATTTTGCACACTGTCGTAATTCATATATATGTATTCCTTGATTTCTTAATGTATAGTCAATAGTTCATAGTAGAGGTAGAGTGCAGGGTATTATCATTATCTTATCATAATATATTAACAATGAACGTGAACATTATTATTGAATGAACATCATTATTTTATTCTTTTTCTGTATTCTATATTAAAAATTTTTAATTCTCATTTCTTTATGAATTTTCAATTTAAAGTAAGTTGTTTTTGTTTGCATTAAAAATGTAACATTTTGGTTCCATGACAAAATTACATATGGACAAAATTTCATATTTAAAAAAATTAAATGTTTAAATTTTTATCAATTATTATAAAATTTGGAAGAAATAGTCAAAATCTTTAGTTGATTAATAATTCCTTTCAAAATATGATTTTGTTTTATATTTTTATAAGAATTATTTTATATAAGAATTAGGTGGCTGAAGTCCGTCGAAATTACAAATTAAAAAGCGCTTCAAACGAATAATATCTTTTATCATTTTTAACAAAATGTAATGTGTAACAAAAAATTGCTATTAAATTTTAATTTGTATATACATATGTTATTAAAAATTTATAAGTTTTACTTTTAATTTATGTACATATATGTATACGTTATGTAATTATTAAAAAATTTATAACTATTTACAAAGTAAATAAAAAAAAACTTAAACTGTCAACGCCTTTTTTATTTGAAATAAAAAAAAATCTTCAAAAACATTTAATTTTGATTTCTGCACAGACATTGAAGTCGAATTTCAGAATACTGATATTTTTGTATTCCGGTCGGAAATTTTTTTCGGGGATATTCCGCTTCGGACTTCAGCATAACAACCTTAGTGTTTTTTATGGAAAAAAGTACCTTCATTACAAAACCAAATAATTTTAAATTTTTTATAAAAACTTAAATAGGTATGTAATTTTTTAAAAAATGTAATTTTGTCTTATGAAATTTTGCCCAACACCATGCATTTTATATTATTGGTATACTCTACCTTTACCCAACAAGTGTGTATTTGATACAACATACACAACCTTACCTTATTGCCACTACTACACTGTATGTATGTTATATAAAAGAAAAACAAAACAAAAACAACAAGAATTAAAATTATTTTAAAGATTCTTTCTCTCAAAACTAGAATCTATACAGTTGAACCTGCAAGAAAAAAATTTAGTTCAATATTTTGTATGAGTTTCTGTTAACGAACACACTAAAATTTTTTAAAGTGATTTTATCTAGGTCCTACTGTGTATGGGGAATTTTCAAAATTTTTTTGAGCAAAAAAAAGCGTGAAAAAATTTGTTTCGCGTAGTTTCTCTGTAATATACCAGAAATTATATATATAGATAGTTCATTCCCATATAAAAGGTTCAAATCACTTTTCTTAAATTTTTTTGAAATCGACAGCACCCCAGAGAAATAAAATCAAAATTCTGCTCTCTAAATAAAATTAAATGTTCTCTCTTTCTCTTGAAATTTCATTTTAAAATTATTTTCAAGCAGTAAACATCATCAAGAAGATAAGCGGATGGTATGTTTTGCTTGGAAATAATAAAATTTTATTTTCAGTTATATTATTTTTCTTTGTACATTGCGATTTACGAAATAGCAATAGAATTCATGTACACAAACATGTATGAATAGTAAATTGATCATATGCATGCATAATGAATATTTTATTATTATCTCAAGAAGAATTCTATTTTTCAAAAAATACCATGATTTAAGAAATTCGTTGAGAATTCTTCTTTTTGGGTAATTATATTTATATGCATGTATATATATTAAAATATATATGTACCCAATAAAATATTACGTTTACATGACAAGAGCACCCCAGAACAAAATATAATATTTTCGTATAGAGTATGGAGATGTAATTTCTTATCTTATCAGTAATACAATAGTAAAAAAAAGAAATATAGATATGTAATATATGGGAAATTGAATGTCCAATTGTTTGGTAAGGTGTTTGGTAATTTTATCAAAGGAAAAAAATCAAGTCATATTTTTATTTTGATAGAAAAAGAAATAGGAAGAAATATTATTCCATGTTCGATGATATAATATTTTTTTTTCTTGAAAAATTTATATGCACGGATTTAGTAAAAAAATGCAATTCCTACTTTACTTTTACCTGATACAGGAACAAATAACAAAGAAAATCAAACAAAACATTTAAATATTTTTGATTTTTCTGAAAGTTCTTCTTGTATTCAGCCTTTTCAAAACAAAACGGAAAGGGTAAAAATTGATTTAAATGAGTTTTTGGTATTTGAAGAAAATAACAGAAAAGAAAATATCCCAAAAACTTACACAAAAGAAAATTTAAATTATTTATCTGTGCCTGTTGAAAATATTCGCTCAGAACCATCTGATGCTATAGTTAACACTGTTTTCTGTGAACATTATCCAGAAAAATGAAACATATTATAATAAAAATATTATAATACTGCTTCGCGAAGAGTTTTTAATATTACTGAACGTAAAAATTTAAATTTGAAAAAAAAAATTACGTATTTGAAATCACAAAATAGAAAATTAAAAGAGAAGCTGATCGAGCAAAAAAAAAATTCTGTATCAATGTTAAATTTGCCAAGTAATGCGAAAACTTTTCTTGAAATGAATTTTAAGACAACAAAAAATTGGACAGAGGAAGAAAAAAATATTGCTTTGAATTTGCACTTCAATTCACCAAAGGGATACACATTTTTAAGAAATTCAATAGAGGTTAAGTTGCCTCATTTTAGTTCCCTGAATAGGTGGATTCCTCTTAAATTTTTAACCATAGGTCTAAATGAAAAAAACATTAATGAATTAAATGTTATTTTTTCTCACATGAATGAACTTTCAAGAGAGGCAGTGTTAGTTTTTCTTGAAATAGCAATTAGAAAAAATTTGAGCTATAATCCCGTATTGGATGAAATTACGGGGTTTTTAGACTATGGATACAAACGAACAGGAGATGTTGCAAAATATATATGAGTTTTCCTATTAAGAGGCAGAGTAAATAATTGGAAAGATGTACTAAGCTATTACACAACAGATAAACCAATTAGTAGTACAGATATTCAAAATTTATTATTTTTAAATTTAGATACCGCTTTCAATTTGAATCTTAATATCCGAGCAGTAGTATGTGACCAAGGCACAAATAATAGAAAATGTTTTAGCACATTAGGTGTTACAAAAGAAAATCCTTATTTTTTTTATAATTTTAAGGGAATAGAAAAAAAGTGTTCGCACTTTTCGATCCGATACATCTTATTTTGTTACTTCGGAATACACTGCTCAAATATGACCTTAAAACTACTGATGGTGAAGTGTTCTACTTGGTTCGTTACAGAAATGGTTGCAATAATAACCCATCTGTAATGGAATTTAGTAACGTATTGGCTAAAATAATGTCAGTTAAATTAATTATTCATAAATTTGAAAACTCTAATTGTAAGGAGGATGATGCAGAGTTTCTACCTCAAGATTTAAAAGATTATTCGGTCGAAGATAATAATTCCGAATCAAATGTTGATGAAACTTTTGATGAAACTGATGATGAAATCACAAATATGATAATAGATTATGATGAAGCCAACTGTCTATATTGAAAATACCTGAACTGTGTATATTGAAAATACATGAATGATAAAATTTACTTCCCTTATAAGCCAATAAAATAAAATAATATGATATTTAAGAAATAACATATGTTTTTGAAACGAATATTATTTTATCTAGGTACCTGGGAAAATTCAATCATTCAAAATTTATTTATTCTCATACGTACCCTAATAAATTTAATACGTTTATTTTTAAAAAAAATCGTACACAAAATTTCAGACGACTGTACACATGAAAAATCTCTAGTGGGCTAAATAAATAAACAAAAATCTCCCGTGGGCTATTTAAAATTACATTGCAAAAATGAAGTGGTTTTTTAAATGGTTTATATCGCACTCTGTCTTTCTCACAACTTCTTTCATAAGAAAATATTTACAATAGTTCTTTGCTTCTTTAACTAATGGGTTTTTTTTTGTAGTGTTAGTAAAAATATCTTGACTTCCAGTGAACCTTCTTATTATGGATATTCTTTGGTTATATAGCAATAGCATAGTTATACGTTTTTTTTGCTTGCTCCCTGTAAAATAAAGCTTTGTATGATTAGAGTTACAATTTAAAGAAATTAAAATCGGAAAATAAATTTTAAAATTTTTATATATATACCGGGTGTTCCAGAGCACTATTTCAAAATTTAAAAAAAAATTAACTAAATCAAGGGTACTCTATCGATTGGCGATATTTTCAAATTCCAGGAAGGACCGCAAATCGGTTTTTCAAGACCAAAAATCGCTGAAATTATCCGAAATCGAGATTTTCAAATGGAAAGGAGTGCTTTTTTATGCAAATTAGGTTCCTATGACAAAAAATAAAAAACTTATGCTAAATGATTTTTGTTTTGTTTTCTCAGTAGCTTTCGTTAAAATTAATAAATAAAACAAAAATCGTCCATATTTTCCTTTGGTAAACTAAAATTAATAATAATTAAATATGTTTTTCATGTTATCATAAATTTTATCTGTTTTGAGTTCCTACTTTACTAAAAAAAAAAAACCCAAAAAAAAAAAAAATTTACTTTACAAGTTTCTCGTTTTTTGACGTAGAATCCGAATTTGCATAAAAACCCTTTCCCATTTGAAAATCTCGATTTTCGATTTTAAAAAACCGATTTTCTGTCCCTCCCGGAAGTTGAAAATATCACTAATCGATAGTGCACCCTCGATTTAGTTAATATTTTTTTTAAATATTGAAATAGTGGCTCCTTCCCCTTTTAAAAAGTGAATACGCATTCCTTGGAGCACTCGGTATAATTACCATTTCTTTTTGTTTTCTTAAAAATTATCAAAATAAAATACGACTTGATTTTTTTTCCTTTGATAAATTTACCAAACACCTTAACAAACAATTACACACAATTACAATACCTAGCTATTTCTTTTTTTACTATTGTTATTGTTATATGACAAGAAATAATTATATCCATCTATAGTC
This sequence comes from Argyra leucocephala, assembly GCA_963942445.1. NCBI lineage: Eukaryota > Metazoa > Arthropoda > Insecta > Diptera > Dolichopodidae > Argyra > Argyra leucocephala. Next base: position 49,658,555 of record OZ012682.1, read on the forward strand.
TATACGAAAATATATTTTGTTCTGGGGTGTTCTTGTCATATAAACTTAATATTTTTTTGGGTACATATGTATTTTAATACATGCCTATAAATATAATTACCAAAAAATAAGAATTCTCAACGAATTTCTTAAATCATGGTATTTTTTGAAAAATAAGAATTCTTCTTGAGATAATAAAATAATGGTGGATTTCCTCTTCATGGGCGAACGTCCGGACAATTTTATTTTACACTATAACTGAAACACAAATGCCATTAAAGAAAATTTTATGATTTCCTCTCAATACGCGAAGGACTGACATTTTGTTATGTTCAATTGACGTTTGACAATATCAACATGCGTTGATATTACCTTTATTAAAAAAATTTAAAATTTTGTTAAGAGTAATAATGGATAATAGCATTGTAATATTCGAAAAAAATAAAATATAGCGCTTTGTTTTTATCTTAAAATATAAATAATTTGTTAAAAACAAAATAATCCGGATAGTGACGAAATCTTATTTTTTTCTCCGAAAATCTTATTTTTTACTGTAAAAATTTTTTCTCGTCCATATTAATATTTTTTTGTTGTGAAATTTAAGTTATACCAAAATGGATTTGGTACAACAGCCCTTAAATGTGATGAAGACAATAAGTCCGGGACCCAGGATTTGGAGTCGAAACTTAATATCACATGTTTTCATGCGTTTCATATGCGTTTACTTGCAGCTGGCAAAAACAGGGTTCCAATAAATGAGTAGCGGGGGTTTGGGGGTGGCAGCCCCCGACTTCCGACTTTAAAAATAAAATAATTTTTTTAAACACATTTTTTTACTAAGACTGGTATGCGTTATTATGTGCTCTTATTTTAAAAAAAAAAAACAAAAAATACAAAACAAGATTTTGATCAAATAAGATTTTAAAAAATAAGATTTTCAGAAATAAGATTTTCAAAAATAAGATTTCGACCCCAACCCAAAATAATCTTATACTAAAAACCAAAAAACAAAAAATTACACTTCATATCTTTTTCTTAAAAAACATTTGAAATTCTATATGTGAATGCGTTCATTCATAAATCGAGATAGCAATAAATATTTACCAAATAATTATATATCTAACCTTTTCTTTTACTTCGTCCTTCAGCCAAAAGTTAAAAATATTTTAACTAAGAAATTGGATGAAGAAAATGCCCGGAGAGGATTTTTTGTGTATGTAAAATAAAATTTTTTGATTGGTTAAAAAATTTGTCCGGACGTTCGTCCATTAAGAGGAAATCCACCTGTAATGTACAAAGAAAAATAACAAAAACAAAAATAAAATTTTATTATTTCCAAACAAACCGTACCATCCATCCGCTTATCTTCTTGATGATGTTTATTGCTTGAAAATAATTTTAAAATGAAATTTCAAGAGAAAGAGAGAACATTTAATTTTATTTAGAGAGCAGAATTTTGATTTTATTTCTCTGGGGTGTTGTTGATTTCAAAACATTTTAAGAAAAGTGATTTGAACCTTTTGACCTTTTGTATGGGAATGAACTATCTATGCATATATAAATTCTGATAGTACCAAAAAAATAAATATAAAAAATAAACCACTCTATTTCATTATTAGCATAAAGGAAATATAAAATTTATATTTCCTTTATGGTATTAGGTATTAATAATATATGAATTGAAAGGGTTTTTCTATAATTACATTTTCTTTTTGTAAAAAAAAAATATTTTCAGGAAACAAAAAGGCCTTCAAAAGAAATGCAAGTAACAATTGCAAGACAGTTAGGTCTCGAACCAACAACTGTTGGCAATTTCTTTATGAACGCTCGTCGTCGTTCAATGGATAAATGGAAAGATGATAGTGATTCAAAATCATTTCATCATTCAGATGGTTTATCTCCTAGTAATCCACATTCATTAGATTTAGATGATGATGATGACAATGACGATGATGATGGTGGTATGGATTTAGATTTAGGTCATGATAATGATTTTGATTTAAATGATCATGATGACGTTGATGATCATGATGATATGTTGTGACAAAATATCATTGTTATAGATGATCCAACATCATATTTATCAATTAATTATCATTTAAAACAACACCAAAAGGAATTATATGAACAAAATGAACGACAACCACAACAACAAAACCATCAACATCAACTACAACAAAAACAAAAACAAAAACCACACCAATCACCACAACATTTCTTATTAGAAAACGATAACTACCTTGATGATCATGCTATTGTTAATAGAAAATATAATGATAATATAAATCTTATTGAAAATAATAATAATAATAATAATAATTATTATTATTATAATAATAATAATAATAATAATAATAATGATAATAATAATAGTCATAACAACACTTATAATGATAATAATAATAATAATAATAATAATAATAACAGTAATAATAATAATAATAAGAATAATAATAATAATATTAATAGTGTTAAATATAATAAAACAGCAAGTAGAAAGAAAATCAAAAAAATAATAAATATTAGAAAATATATAAAATAGCAAGAAAAAATAAATTAAATTTATACATAATAAATAACTTCTTTAAAACAAAACAAAATATCAAATATATACATACTTACATATACAGGGTGTTCCGGTCTAGAGCAAAAAATTTTTAAGGGGTGATTTACTTGGAGTATTTTAGGAAAAAAATTGTTCTAGAAGAGAGTTCTATCTTTAAATTTACCTGGGATACAGAGGGTTAAAGAAAATCGGATTAGAAAAATTATGTCTAAAGAATATCAACTACAGCTCAGAAGAAATTGAAACTAGAGCAACATCTTCTTCATAGCTTTATTTTAGAATTAATACACCTAATTAACGGTATATTGTTCAGACTTACCGGTTTTGAATAATAACTGCATAAACTTAAAATTTTGCTTTTAAAAACTGAAAATTTTGTAAAAAACGTTGATTATCTCGAAAAAATTAGCTTTTTGTAAGAAAAATAATAACTGAGAGTTGAATATTATAACTAAAACATGGATTATCCAAATATTAAATATGACTTTACCTGAAAAACGGCAAGTTTGATATGAAAGTTGTGTATCAAAAAGTTGTAGGGGATGATGTAGCGCATCAAAACAATAAAAACAAAAAAAAAAGCGAATTTTTTCGATATAATCAACGTTTTTACAAAATTTTCAGTTTTTAAAAGCAAAATTTTAAGTTTATGCAGTTATTATTCAAAACCGGTAAGTCTGATACTCATTCAACATATACCGTTAATTAGGTGCCTTAATTCTAAAAAAAAGCTATGAAGAAGATGTTGCTCTAGTTTCAATTTCTTCTGAGCTGTAGTTGATAATCTTTAGACATAATTTTTCTAATCCGATTTTCTTTAACCCTCTGTAGCCCAGGTAAATTTAAAGATAAACCTCTCTTCTAGAACAATTTTTTTCCTAAAATACTCCAAGGAATCACCCCTTAAAAACTTTTTGCTCTAAAGCGGACCACCCTGTATTTAGAAATCGAGATCTCAGTTACATTAATATAACATTGATCACTGAATTCTATAAACATATAATGTAATATGATTTAATAATTTTAATTATTTTAATTAAAATTTTTATATTAATTAAAATATAGTTTAGAAAAAATATCTGTTCGTTAACTAATTAAGTAAAGTTATAAAAAAAAAAAACAAATCTGTATTTATCAGTTTCTATACTGATTATATATACATTCTGTGTATCAACTGTGCTACTAATATATTGCTTCATTATTTATAATAAAAATTATGTTGCTTTAATTTAACATGTATTGAAGAAAATTTAAAGAAAAATATTAATATGTACAGAGTGGTGAGAAATTTTGTAAATTTTAAAATAAATTTTGTTATATTTAGGAGTTACATAAAATTTATGTAATGCACGTATATAAATTGAAAAAAATTAGAATGAAAGATCTTTTAGTGACCTTGAAATAATTTAAGAAAGACAAATTAAAATTAGAAAATTAAATATGAAAATTATATATGTTTATACAAAATATATAAATATATATAGATATACATATTATATAATAATATGAAATACATATATAAAATGCATATAATTTGAACTAAAAAAAAAAACACAAAACAAAAAATTTTTTTTATAAGATTTCACTGTCAAAGCACTCTTACATCTGTTAATCACTCTGCATTATTTTTGTGTTACTTACTTTTATGTAATAATTTTTTATATAATGTATGGGAAAATATATCTATAAAAAATAATATTTACATATTTAACTATACAATTAAGTACATACTTTGTTCATACGAGTATATAGTAAACCGTCTATAATTTCTCTAATTTCGAACATTAATTAAAATTGATATCATATATAATTTTAAGTATATATACATATATGAACATATTTATGTACATATATATATGTGTGTTTGAATAGATATACATAAATTCAAAATTATACATGAAATTGTGCATAATCAAGCGTATAAACATCTCAAATAAAAACGGAAAACTGCTACTTATATCAATTGACAATAAGCTATATAAAAAAATAGGAGAATTAATTGTATACGCTAGCTACTCAGCTGAGATTTCTTCGAGCAAGCTACATTTTTTAATACTCGGATAGAATAACAGCATAGATCATTTCGTATTAATTAAATTTTAAAAACGAGATCCTCTTAAAAAATAATAAATTAAAACGGTAGTGTAGATAAAATATTTAATAAAAAATAATAAAAACAAATACCAAATTTTCTAAGTCATATCCAAATGCGATCAATATAGAGAAATCTAAACCTATCCGTGCAAATGAAAAGAAAAAAAATATTATAAATTATAACATTACCCGGGCCTCTCTGCCATTCAAATATGATATTGTACGCAAGTTACAATTACTTTTAGCGGATAATAGAATTCGAATGGGGATCGTATGATCAATATTCCTGAAAACATACACAATGAACTTGCATTTTTATATTTACAATAATACTTATATTTATATAGTTTTAACCCTTAATAAGTACAATAGTAATTCCTTAATTATGTTAACTGGTCTATAATTTTTTTTTATTAAATTTAAACTGGCCTATAATTAATAAAAATAAAGATGATTCGAGGGAATGGAAACAAAAAACCAAATGCTTCATAGCATTGACAACCCTTTTTACACATTGGCACCGCTTTGTATGAATGCAAACTGTTTCATATTTAGAATGCTTGGGAAATCCACTATCCTCTATATTTCGTGAAATATTCATGAAATTTATAGAAGAAAGGTGTTATAGTAGAAGAAGGAGTTATGCACACCCCAGGATCTGGATGTGCGTTGTAAATTATATTATCGCAGTAGCACAACAAACTAAAATGGAAAGTTTACTTATTAAGCTCAATAATATCCATAATAATTATAACGTTCACAATGGAATAAGAAAAATGGATTGGTGGAATTGCGTCCCTAGATATCAAATTAATTAGAAGGGAAGGCAAACAAATTTTGATATCTATAGGAAAAACACGACTAAAACAACTATAATTTCCAATTCAAACCATTCCCATTGACAAAAGATGACAACATATCATATAAAGAATAATAGACTACTGACTAGACTACACATTTATCAAAAACGAAAAGTATATATTGAGTACACAAAGCAGGAATAAATGGATTTTCGAATATCTATGGAAATTTATAGTTACTACTAACAGAAATCTCAAATTATGTTATCGGTTAGGATTTGCCAAAGACAAGAAATGCATAGAAGAAATTTAATTTAATTTTATTATTTCAACTGCAAATAAATGTACAGTAAAAAATTTAGGACCTTTTTCCAGGTAGGATTTGGGCAGCATAGAAAAAGTAAGTAGCATATACAAAATATCATGCCAAGATTACATAAAAACTTATACAGGTTAATTACTGTTAGATTCGAAGAACATAATAAAGGAAGCAGACATGGCGAGGAAAAAAACTATACG
>OZ012682.1:49672012-49674512 GCA_963942445.1 Argyra leucocephala
TATTATTATTATTATTATTATTATTATTATTATTATTATTATTATTATTATTATTATTATTATTATTATTATTATTATTATTATTATTATTATTATTATTATTATTATTATTATTATTATTATTATTATTATTATTATTATTATTATTATTATTATTATTATTATTATTATTATTATTATTATTATTATTATTATTATTATTATTATTATTATTATTATTATTATTATTATTATTATTATTATTATTATTATTATTATTATTATTATTATTATTATTATTATTATTATTATTATTATTATTATTATTATTATTATTATTATTATTATTATTATTATTATTATTATTATTATTATTATTATTATTATTATTATTATTATTATTATTATTATTATTATTATTATTATTATTATTATTATTATTATTATTATTATTATTATTATTATTATTATTATTATTATTATTATTATTATTATTATTATTATTATTATTATTATTATTATTATTATTATTATTATTATTATTATTATTATTATTATTATTATTATTATTATTATTATTATTATTATTATTATTATTATTATTATTATTATTATTATTATTATTATTATTATTATTATTATTATTATTATTATTATTATTATTATTATTATTATTATTATTATTATTATTATTATTATTATTATTATTATTATTATTATTATTATTATTATTATTATTATTATTATTATTATTATTATTATTATTATTATTATTATTATTATTATTATTATTATTATTATTATTATTATTATTATTATTATTATTATTATTATTATTATTATTATTATTATTATTATTATTATTATTATTATTATTATTATTATTATTATTATTATTATTATTATTATTATTATTATTATTATTATTATTATTATTATTATTATTATTATTATTATTATTATTATTATTATTATTATTATTATTATTATTATTATTATTATTATTATTATTATTATTATTATTATTATTATTATTATTATTATTATTATTATTATTATTATTATTATTATTATTATTATTATTATTATTATTATTATTATTATTATTATTATTATTATTATTATTATTATTATTATTATTATTATTATTATTATTATTATTATTATTATTATTATTATTATTATTATTATTATTATTATTATTATTATTATTATTATTATTATTATTATTATTATTATTATTATTATTATTATTATTATTATTATTATTATTATTATTATTATTATTATTATTATTATTATTATTATTATTATTATTATTATTATTATTATTATTATTATTATTATTATTATTATTATTATTATTATTATTATTATTATTATTATTATTATTATTATTATTATTATTATTATTATTATTATTATTATTATTATTATTATTATTATTATTATTATTATTATTATTATTATTATTATTATTATTATTATTATTATTATTATTATTATTATTATTATTATTATTATTATTATTATTATTATTATTATTATTATTATTATTATTATTATTATTATTATTATTATTATTATTATTATTATTATTATTATTATTATTATTATTATTATTATTATTATTATTATTATTATTATTATTATTATTATTATTATTATTATTATTATTATTATTATTATTATTATTATTATTATTATTATTATTATTATTATTATTATTATTATTATTATTATTATTATTATTATTATTATTATTATTATTATTATTATTATTATTATTATTATTATTATTATTATTATTATTATTATTATTATTATTATTATTATTATTATTATTATTATTATTATTATTATTATTATTATTATTATTATTATTATTATTATTATTATTATTATTATTATTATTATTATTATTATTATTATTATTATTATTATTATTATTATTATTATTATTATTATTATTATTATTATTATTATTATTATTATTATTATTATTATTATTATTATTATTATTATTATTATTATTATTATTATTATTATTATTATTATTATTATTATTATTATTATTATTATTATTATTATTATTATTATTATTATTATTATTATTATTATTATTATTATTATTATTATTATTATTATTATTATTATTATTATTATTATTATTATTATTATTATTATTATTATTATTATTATTATTATTATTATTATTATTATTATTATTATTATTATTATTATTATTATTATTATTATTATTATTATTATTATTATTATTATTATTATTATTATTATTATTATTATTATTATTATTATTATTATTATTATTATTATTATTATTATTATTATTATTATTATTATTATTATTATTATTATTATTATTATTATTATTATTATTATTATTATTATTATTATTATTATTATTATTATTATTATTATTATTATTATTATTATTATTATTATTATTATTATTATTATTATTATTATTATTATTATTATTATTATTATTATTATTATT